>JAQIVE010001408.1:0-25242 GCA_034698285.1 Sminthurinus bimaculatus | reverse complement strand
ATTAAAGTTGAAATCTATAAGAAATTAATTTTTTAACAAATATGGATAATAACTTAAAAACAAATGTGCATTTTATACTTACTTTTAAAATAAGGCTAAAATTTACTAGCATTCTGCCTATCACATTTGATTAAAGATTAACATAATATTACCTCTACTCTTTTAATATAAAAAGCAGTATTATAATTATTAATAAGGGTTTTACAGTTTTTATAATCTTTTTCATAAACTAAAGTAGCTTCTTTAATAGAAATTTTTTTATTTTAACAAGTAAAAATACCCTTTTAGCTAAAAAGTGAATTTAAAACATTTTTAAACTTAAATTATTAATTAGGCTCAATAGGAGGAAATTACATATAAGCTGAAAAACTGTGCCTATTCTTAATCTAATGTTGAAAGTAGATAGAAGGAGATTATTAGCTCTTATTGGTGTACATAGTAATAATTTAAACGGTAATTAAAACCTTTTGGAACAGTTGGAGATGATGGAATGTCCCTATTTTCATTCAATATGACTATTCCAGTACTGTCCTTTACGCATTCCTTCTTTGTACAAATATACCCCAGCTCTCCTGCAATCGAAAGACATTATAAGCATAATTAATCATCGTGTAGTTTATTTTAATTCAATTTGTATGCATGTAAATTGTACATCTATGTATGTAGTATTACTATAGTGCACACACTTGTAAAGTAACGGTCAAGAAAAGTTCGATGTATAGCGACCCACCATGTCATTTCGATTCAAATTCGATTCAATTTTTTCAGTGAAATTTTCATTTATATGAAATTCAGTTGTATGATTATGATCACTAATCACGTATATCTACTTTCAGTTTAACCTAAACTAAAGGTATCTAAAAAAGTTTAGCTAATTGTAGAGCTAATGTCGTAATTGATTCAGCCTGAAAATGGTTTTGCATTTTCAGAATTCAGATGTATCACAATTGCCATACGCTGTGAGAAGAAAAAGTCGATTGAAAACTGGTCCGGATCAATAGAGAATCAGTAGAAAAGTGGTTTCTCAATTACATGTTATATATATTGTTTAATCGAATTCAAGTGTAACTGAATGGTTTTCGAATTGAATCGACACAGGTCAAGTTATGAAGCATAATTTTTAGTTGAGTTTAACAATACATGTAGGTTTGATTGGAAGGTTTAACCCTCAGTTTCTACTTAAAGCTGAAAATGTATTGAAAAATGTATTGAGTAAAGATTGTAAAAACGGATATATCATGTTATACTAACCTTGGCATGTACATATATTACAGTCTTTTATAAATTCTGGTCCCAAAGTACAGTGACCTGTATTTAAATGTAAAGCATTAAGTATCGAGTTTCATCGATTATGTTTACATTACACTAAATATGTATGCATAAAATATTGTATCCGGCACTCTAGTAGTATGACAATAAGGTTATGTAGATCATTATAATTTTACCTCGTGATTTGGGTGATTCGGGTATCTCTCTCTGATTTGAAGACGTAGATGGCATAGATTTCGAACAGTTTGGTATTTTAGTACATGTTGATCCAGATTTTCCGTGGCAAATACAATGGTTACATCCGTCGTCATACTGGGAAAGGCAAATTATGATTCCAATCGTTATCACGAAAAATAAAAATAAAGACTTTTTACAAAGCTAGAATCGACTTCTGACGTTTGAGATTTCAGAAAAAGTCTACTGATGCCGAGTATCTTTCATAATATCCTTTTTCTGAAATCCCAAAAGTTTACCTTTAAATTAAAGTTTAAGGTTAACATGAAGTTCGAGTTTGTAAAGCCCTCTTCATAAAAACATAAAATGTGGAACTATTTTGGTAATTTAATAAAAAAAAGGATCGTATTGATAATCTAGGGACTTGAAATAGTTGCTATAAGCAAAATTATAAATTATATATGTACCTCGTCACCAAAGGCACATTGTCCTCCTGTAAATATACATTAAAATGTGTTGTGCAATTACATAGTTTTTAAAGTTTCTTTGTGACTTGTATTCCAATAAGTATGTATTTTATAATTAATCTTTTAATTTTATTTATTTACTGTTATTGAATTGTACCTTTTCTTTCACGGCTTGAAATGTCACGTTGTGGTAAAGTTAGTATTACATTGATTAACGATAAGAACACTAAAGATTTCAATAGCCACATTGTACACTGCGCACCAATTTGATGTTGAACACTAGTATATAAATAAAAAAATATGGACAAAGCAGCTTCTTACCAGGAACTAAGAATTATTTAAAAAAACGTTTCGACTCAGATATAGAGTGTTGAGTACTGAACTGGAAAGTATTGATAAAATAATGTACAAACTGGTACTGGTTAAAGGTCTGTGTACAGAGAGCTGTATCTTGCAATGTTTTTAGTCAATAGTTTTTATCACTTGAGGGGTAAGCGTGGAATGACTGTAACTGCCCACACTTCACTGGCCTTTATAATATAATTTAAAAAAGGTAGTCAACAATGTTCATGATCATGATAGTAATGTAAAATGAATGAATGCAACAATTAAGGACATTTGGGTATACACATTCATTGTCATGAGTCATGAAATTTTCATATTTATAATTTAGCTGCTAAAGGACGCATGAATGTTTATGTTTATACACTTTATGCCATATCATATCGTGTAAGTACACATAGGTTGCCGTTTTGCCAAATTATATTCATTGATTGGTCTTCAACAAAGGCATACAAAAGGAAGATTGCAAACTCACTGGACTTAATTTTATAAATAAAGCAGAAATTGAATCAAATTGAACGTACAAAGTATGTGTATTTTAAGTTTGGTTGGGGGAAGTAACCAGTTTACTTAAGATGTGTGGTAGAGTGGCAGTAGGTACACAGATATTGAAAGGAAATTATAGCCAATGCTTCAAAATGGTACATAAAAAGCTAAGTCCATGTATATGTGTACACACTACACACTTTATAACTGAGGTATAGTGTATATTGTATATACTACAATTATTAAATGATGTGTAGTATACACATTATACATAATTATAAGTATGTATACATAATATACATACTAAGAACATAAACGGGCAATGATTAGGTATAAAAATAATTAAGGGTGTCCTTTGATGTTGACATGATATATGGTCCCATGTATGTCGTTGGGTTTTGTGCTTATATGTGTACAATGTACATACTTACGAGTTTGTGGAATGTATAGTCATAATATTGTGTTGTACAATAGAGATCATATCTAAAATTATGTCAGAATTCTTTTCGACAATTATCATCGTCATCATCGTCCTCTCACTCTCCATTTCATTTTATAAGTATATTAACCATTTGATTTGATTGTTCAATTTATTACTTTGTTGCATTTTAATATTATATAACACATCATGGCATTGACCTGACATTCTAAATTTGGACTTTTCAGGAAATTGGTAGTTAAACAAACTTGTCTGACGTATATGTACAGACAGACAGAGGAGCAACAGGTACACAGTGTATATAGTGTATACATTATACCTGCGTTGTAACTGTTCACGCAACCTTTACTCCAAATAAACCAGTGCTTTAATTTAGTAATGATGATGGTATTGCAAAACAGAGTAAAATATTTCATTGGCTCATATTTTTCGTGACAGGGGTTTACTTAATTTGCACAGTTTACAGTTAAAAAATCACTACTTTACTATACTTCAGAAGAGAACTAACGCATTATTATAGCGGTTAAATATTTCGAAGGGCAATATTATGTCATGCAGAGTGCAAGTGAAATATTATTCACAAATATGAAGCACTAAAAATTTGAAAAAATGACCTTCGCCATTGTACAATGTATTATTTCAACTCATCATGTGGTAACTCACGAGGAAAACTGATGATAGGAGAGTTCCAGTTTATATACCTTTAGACTGATGGATAATAGACTATTTTTCGATGTTCTATGGGTATTGCTAAATGTCAAATCATATCAGTTTCATTCGAATAAAATTGACCCAGTCGATAGTCGCGTTTTAATGCTCAACACTCAACACTATAACTATCACATGTGGTAGAGAGTGACATTGTCGTTTTTATAGAAGTGTAATAATATATCAAGCAACCACCATCGTGTGTGTATGTGAATATTAATAATGTAATGCCTTTTAGTTAGTCGTCTATGGTCGATGGAATAAATGTAGAATTTCAGTGCGTACTTTTTTAGAACGCCCAAATTCATGTAAAACCATCAAATGCATGCAGGATGCAGGATTAACTTTTTTTGCTGTAGTTTAGGCGTAGCCTTGACCCGCATGTGCTTTTGTCTCATCCTTTCACTATCTATGTTATAATGTATAATATCAGTTATCTGCATATTGCAGATTTAAAGGTAGGAGATTCGGCGGATTCTGGTTTTACCTACATATATATTTTATTCCTTTTGTTTTTTGTTGTCCTTTGTTTTGCATCTAATTGTCGAGCAGTGTAGAGTGAGTGAAAAAACAAATGGGTAGTTGTGTTACAGATTTCCAGTGTAAGCCTAAATATGACATTTGATTTTTGTTAGAAAGGTTCAGCTAAGCTTAAATCTGCATTTGGTCATGAGATGTTTTCGGAAGGATATTTTGTAAAAATCTGTACCATATTTGATATAAAATTAATGTCGTTCATCCTTCTTCTTGAATTCCAAAAGTCTGAAGTTTTAGTTCTGACTTTTCTAATGACATTATAAGTACTTACCTACATACATGCTTGTACGACTATGATATGATGAAGGTTTTCTGAAGAGACGAATAATTCTTTACTCCCAACCTACCATAGTTAGCATTAATTTTGCCAAAATCTAAACTGTTAGAAAACTTTTCGGTTAGTTTGCATTTATAGTACCTATTTGAACTCTAGATCACGAATATGCAAGGGTTACCAACTATTACTACCGTTAAGTCGGTCAAAACCCCGAAAAACCGAGTCAGATCCGATTTTGCCAAAATCGAAACTTGGAAAACCTTTTGGTTATTTTGCACTTTTACCACCTATTTGACCTCTTTATCACGAATATGCAAGGGTCTCCCGGTTTTCCTACCGTTAAGTCGATCTAAAACCCGAAAAACCGGGTCTGACCCGATTTTGTAAAATCCTAACCGTTTGGGAAAACTCTTGGTTAGTTTGCACTTACACCACCTATTTGACCTTTAGATTACGAATATGCAAGGGTAACCGAGTATTCCTACCGTTAAGTGGGTCAAAATCAGGAAAAACCGGATCAGAACTGAATTTTCTAAAATCGAAATTGTCGACGAAACTCTTGCTGATATAAAAGCTATAAAATCGACTTCGATATTACGAATATGCAAGAGTTAATGATTTTAACCCGCTGTAACCAGGTAAATAACCCGAAAAACCGTTCAGGGTCGCTTTTCCAATTCGAGAAAACTTTTATTTTATCTGTGAATAGCGTGCCTATTTTACGTGTACATTTTTTACACCTAACTGCACAATTGGAAAAGTTCAAATAAGATCCAATTCAGGTCTTCTGGTTATATAAATAATAACGCTTTGAGAAAGTTAATGGTAACTACGATAGGCTTTGTTTAATAATCAAGAGGTGGGAAACGGCGCTAAAAGTGATTCGCGCGGAGCGCGAACTTCTTGAGAAACATGCTTTGAAGTATCCCAAAAGGCAATATAAGGCAATTTAAACCCCTTTTGCCCCTGGACGTCGAAAATTAACATTTTCTAAAAATGTCTTAGTCAATTAAATGCTTTGACAGTACTCTGGAATTCTGGGAGACCTTTTTAAGCCATACTAAGATGTAGGTGATCCCTAAATTCATATGCATGAAGGGTTCCTTCCAAAAAAAATACCTGCGTCGGCCACAAACAATTGGCGTCAATCTCGGCCACAAACAGACTGCAGTCAATTCCTACCACTATGAATCAAAGTCAAAGGGTCAAAAACACCTTATCGCTCGAAATAGGTTTCATATGGTGCTGAAGCCATAACTCCATGTACACGGAGAGGCACTGTATTTACCCTTATATAATATGGAGTGATTGCACATTATGATAAGTAATAATAGCTCGCCAATTTTCTAGTATTATAATATAATATAATATCACAGGAAACATCATACTTCGTACTTTTTTTGCATATGTACATATGTACTTTTTAAATGGACTTTAGCATAAGTAAGTACATATAAGCACAATATATTATGTTACACACTGACCGCAATAGTACTTTGCCAGGGCTTCCATGCTTTCTGTGACATTTCTTTCGGCTCCTAACTCCCAACACTGAACAGCCTTTTTCCAATTAACATCCACTCCCCGGCCTTCTCCAAAAAGATTTCCTGTAAAATACATAAAAAATAAAAACCAACATTATTATCAATAATGAGACGTAGACGAGTGAAGAATTTTCAACGTGATGAAATAATTTTCATAATTTATGTTATATATACACAAGCTAATAATTGAAGCATAATACAACTATTATCTCTTACACACCTAGTTCGTGAGCTGCTTGGCCGTTTCCGTTTTTAGAAGCAAGTTCAAACCAATGGCGACTTTGAACGTAGTCCTTTTCTTTATTTAGTCCAAGAAAGTAGCACTTGCCTGTTTGTAAGTATGTAAAAAAAGTGATGATAATATTATAGTGACTTTGGTCTTATATAATTCTTAATAACATACACTGTCACAATACAATAATTGTGTAATACAATACTATTATATCATTATGCAAATACTTTTGTTAAAATGACAAAATAAAGTGATCTGTTTGTTTACCTAAATTGTATTGAGCTTCAGCTACGCCTTCTGGAACAGGACTTGGCCCATCATAAGTAGCAACTTTTTCAATAATTGCGACGCCCTTTAGTGAAACATACAAAACGTTCTCTTGTAATATTGTTAATTTTTTACTAGATATGATATGATTATAGAATGTTTAATTTTAACTTTTAGCGTAATAATACAATGTATAATTAAGTGAGTACAGAATGAAAAAAAGTCAATAAATAATTTGTTTACCTTTGCAACATCCTGTTTTACACCCTTTCCTTGTGCATATAATAGACCCACATATACTCGTCCAATCAAATCGCCCATTTCATCTGCTCTCTTGAAATACTGAAAAGCTCTCTTGTAATTTTGTGGACATTCGACGCCACATAAATTTTTAAATGCTTTAATAATATTTGATTGCGCCTTTTCATGATGTGTATTTGCATGTTCGAGCTTTTTAACAACTTGAAACATTGACACTCGTGAGAGAGAATCAACTTCATTCGTCGATACTTTCTTTCTCCCAGCTTTACACGAACTTGATTGTTGCTGCTTTCCTTTGCCATTACTACTGCTAGAACTTTCTTCTTGCAATTTGGTATTGCAGTTATCCCTTGCTTGTACTAATTCTTTGGTTGGATTAAGTGTGATGGCTTCATTGTATGATTCAATTGCTTTTTTCCAATTGCCTTGAAGTTCATAAGCTTTTGCTAGTCTTGAATATCCTCTAAACCCGAATGGATCATATAAAATTGATCTAATAGCATCGTTTTTCGACAAAAGGGCTAAATTATCATAGTTTTCTGTTCCTTGTTCTTCAAGTTCACACAGCTTGAAGTAGGCAAATGATCGAGCATTATAGCTATTACTTTTCTCTTCCTTTGGCATCCCTGGAAAGATTGTACAATAATTAAAAAACATGAAGAACGGTAATTATTGTAATAATTATTATTATTTATTGATGAGGATTCTGACGAATAGTATTTGCTACATTATGATGTATTATAAGTTTTATGCATAAATGAACTACTCCAAAAAATTTTGCATTTAGCAATGTAGATATTTATTACCTGGAAGGTTAATTGCCTCTGAATATATTTTGGCAGCCTTTTTGTAGTCTTGTTTACAAAAGGCCACATTACCATCTTTGACAAGGTCCTTGGATTTTGAAATATTTGAAGCCGCACACACAAATCTCGATGAAGTAGTAGTAGAAGAAGAAGACGACGAGGAAGTGGAAGAAGACAGGTCTATACCAGCAATATTTGTGGATATACTAAAATCTTCTATTTCATCAGCAGGGAAATCAAAGAAGATTAATATATCTCTAATTTCTTGCCAATATTCTAAAAATTCTTGTTCACCGAGTTCAGAGTCATTATTTGATTTACTACAATATTGAGCAATATCGTGACGGATTTTTGAAAAATTCTTGATATATTCATTTTCAAAGGTATCTCTTGATTTATCGTTTTTATTTTTCGAATATTCAACATCCGTTAGAATACGAGCGAGAACATGTAAATCCCAATTTTCTAGACTACTATTATCCAGCATTTTCCGTTGAGAGAGGACACAGCTTTTGTAAGCTTGATTTGCCCATTTCATCATAAAATCTTTTGTTTGCTTCGGATTTCCTGTCCATTTCAATCCCGTTAAATTTTGGTATCGCTCACGAACTAATGAAAAATTAACATTAACAAATAATGTTTATAAACTTTGTTTAAAGTATCTGCATCATGTAATAAAGTCCGATATATCAATTAAACCACGTCTGCTTTGCAACTGTCCCAATAAGCAAAACATTATAATATTATGGCAAAACTATAAAAAAATCAATAAAATAAAAATAAAGAAATAATAGATTCTTATCGATAGCATTAAATAAACAAACTCACATAAACTCTGAAGGATGTTTTCTCCTATACGTAGGAGACTTTCCAGTCGTACTTTATAGCGAAATCCTAGGTTCTTATTATCCATCACCACAGAATATGAAGATGATACAACATCCAACCTGAAATCATAAAATATAATCATAAATATACACAATAATTGTATTCAACATACCCCAAATAGTATATAGGTGTCAATAGGTGTATACCCCCCCTGAGAGTAAAAATTTTAACATTACGTATATGTAGACCCCCTCTCGAAATCCGCCTTTAAAAGTTTTTAGACCCCCCCTTCAAAAATTTACTATTTGGGGTATGGTATTCAATGTATAGTAATAAATCTAATTGTAATACTTTTACTATTTGAATGATTTAGTGTTACTAAAACTTTGCAGGAATATTATAACATATTTAATGTTATGTCGTTCTACGTTACAATTAAACCTTAAAATGCGTGCTGTATTTTGGCGAGTTTTGTTTAATACCACTTAACCCTTAAACTATGTACAATGTACAAGTATAACAAATAAACATTTGTTGTTGTATTATTGTAATTTGGCATATTGTAAAAACAAATAATGCTACACACGTACCTTTTATAAAAAAAAGTTTTTTAAAAACTCATCAAAAGTAATCACAACTTTTCAGTATATCGCCAACCAAAATAAATAAAGCGGATTGAAGATTTGGAATAGGCCGGTTTGGATCTGGCTGGACCTTTGCCAAAAAGAGTGCTAAGTACCTAGTAATGAAATGCATGGAAATAAAAGCAATTTAGACATAATTATTTTCGATTGTCCCTTGTTCTTCCACATTTTATGCAGACATACTTTGAACTTGGTTTTCTTTTGCAATCTACAACTCATTTACTTAAAGATTTAACGTATAATGATTCAAGGGCTGATAAATAATATAAAAATAGAATACAATATTGACGTAGAACGTATTTAGAATGTAGTTGTAATGCAGTTTAGAATTTAGAATAGTTCCAACGATAACAATACTATAACAAAATGCTAGGAACTAAAGGTACTAAAAGTACATACTTACATAAAAATAAATATATTTAAAAATTGAGTATAAAATGAATGCTTTTTAAAAATGGGTAAATAGAAATGCCTGAAAAAAAGTACTCACCGATTAACCGAAGCACTAAAAAATGTTATACATTTCTAGAAGAGGTCAAAGGTTGAAGGTTATTTCAAAGGTCTCATGGTGTGACACTATATCAGTTATCAGTTAGTTTTAATTATTAAAATAACAATATCCAATTCCAAAATGACCAAAAAACCGACGCCAGTGTTGTAAAATTTTTGCTCTATAGAGCCCGTGAGTATATCCATGAATTATGATAATAATAAAGTGGCGGTTCTGAAAGAATCAACTTTGGGCCCCCATATAATCAAGAGTAACAGCATGTCAGTACATTTTTGAACGATGGAAGGACGAACATGTAGGACCTGAACGGATTTATTAATCGAAAATTCTTTTAAAAATGAAATTTTGAAAAAAATAATAAAATATTAAAAAATGCTTTTTGAACAGGAACAGGTTAAAGTGAAACTCCTTACACCACTGCCAAAAAGTATGTACTTATTTATATTTAAGTAACAATATGTACATAATATTTTAGTCTCTCCCGCATCCCGCATAAAGAAAATCTCGATGAAGTTTTAAATTTTTATTGTACGTGTGTTTTAGAGAGGCGATTATACTTAAAAACACATTACATAATACAATTACTACATTAAGTATCTACTAAAGACTACATAAATAAGATTAAACATCTCAGTCAAAAGTGTCAACAAACAGTATAAAAAGTAATAGTTGGCTCAATAATTACGCTGTACATAAGTGTATGCGTCAATACAAAGTTTAATATATTGTCAATTGTCAATAATAATTGTCAATAAAGAAAACATAATTTACTAAAAGCAAATATAAATCATAAATCAATCATAGGTTATCATAGGTTGCAAGATTGAAAGATTATATCAAGTCATCATTTTCAATTTTCAATATAAATATTTCGAAACACCTTGTTTTTATGTATTCTTACACGAACACACACTAATATACTTAGCACAATTATCTTGGTAAAAAAATTGGAGACAACGACTTTTCTCCGTATGCGATTGTTCTGGGGAAGCATTAAGTACAGGTAATGACAACTTAAACTTTATAAATAATACGTTTTACAATGATTGTGGATTATTTTCAATATAATATTATTCAACATTTTATTTAAAGTATAAAACAGTTAAGCTTTGGTATTATGGAAATGTCATTTTTGCTTGTTTGTGACAGATATGAAGCTCATAATATTGGCTATTATTTATTATTTGTGTATGATGTTTGTATTTTACACTACACAATTACTATGTATTATGTATGCAATTTTATATGTAAATAATATGTTTTTACACAGTCAATGTCAGTACTTTTGCAGAGTTGTTTGGCTAGAACAACTCAAGTATAAGCTAATAATAATCATGTCTAAACAATTTGTGAATCCTTTTCCCCATGTAGTGTTGACAAAAATGGATGGTACTGATGAGGATGCAGAGTTAAGAAATAGGCCGAAATCAAATCAAGATACTGGATATGTTCTCGGTGGCTCATCATCATCATCATCTGGATCTGAACTTCGTAATCGTGTGGAAAATGGATACAATTCACAAGATGCCTCAACCTCAACATCCGCTAGTTCTGCTGGTGCCAAACTGCCTTCCAATTTTTCGGAACAGTCAAACAGGAATAATAACTCAATAGAACATAATGTTCACTCGTTTTCGCAGTTGTCAAATAATAATCCTTCACAAACTCCACCATCTGTTCGCCCATCAGCTGGTATACATGCCGTAAGTGTGTTTACTATTTACAGTAATTTATGAATTTTCATCACGATGTATCATGTATCACTTCATTTAACATATGTACTAACCTTTTTTTTGGTGCTAAAATAAAAACTTAATGCATATACTTTCTTGTTTCTTTATTCTATCATTATGATGAAAAGGATGCAAGACCTCCGTCACCACCAAGAAGACCAATGCCAGTGAATAATAATAATACAGTGACAGAAAATTTTTACCAATTCCAAATACGTTGCATACTTTTCCTTGCATGTGCGATAGTCATTGGGTATATGTATATACAAATAGAGTCAAATCAATCACTAATTAAGTATAAATTAATTCCCGATTCGTATGGAGGGCTTTCATCTAATCGCCGTTCAGTCAAAACTCCTAGTAATTACAAGTCATCACCGTCATCGCCTTCACCTTCACCATCGGTACCTCCTTCTCAAGCACCTCCTGAACCAGAACCTGATGAGTCTGTATCCATGATAAGCCCAGAATACAAACTCCATGCAGAGTATCTTTCAAGAGTTTTAAAGAGTTTGGGAGATTTGACGAAACAGTATGAAACAAACTCAAATGGCTCGCTTTTAAAACCAGTGGGAGGCATCGTTGAGATGAAGGCTGAATATAAAGTTGAAGAAGAAGAGGAGGACGAGGAGAAAAACGTACCAGACTACATGAAAACATTGGGTTCCATCATCAATGACATTAAAAAGTCTAAAGTTGGTAGTAAAAATGTTAAAAAGTTTCGATTCAAGAAGCAGCAACAGACCCCGGATGGAATAATTAAAAATAACCAAAAGAAAGTAGTTGAAGACGAGAATGAGTGGACAGATTTTGTCAATGAATTAGTAAGTGCAGCATATAAAATGAGTCGGGATGAAAATGAGGAAGGTGGTGAAATTGATGTGGAATCAGAATTTGATTTGTCCAAAATATTGGGTCGCAGCAGCAAATATGTGAAGCAAACTAATAAGGACGACGTGGTAGTGAAAGATAAGCATAATAATGTTAAAGCAAGTAATGATGCAGTAGATAGTGATGACTCTGAAAATGACATTGTGGACTTGGGTGAAGAAGACCCCTATGATGATGATGATAGCCTTTTCAACGAAGAGTTTGACCATTTTGAAGACAACATTAATTACCAAAAAAACAGTGATTCATCTTTAAGTTCGTCAACATCAAAACAAGAAAAAATTCAAGAACGCTTAAAATTTTTAGAAAAGCTCTTTGACGCCAGTACTAATGAAGATTTCATAGTAGCCGACAAAACACAATCAGTTACTTCTGATGGTGATGAAGATGACAGTTCCTCAGATGTCCAATTTAAGAAAAATGAAGTGCCAGACAGTACAAGTTCCAGTGATAAAGTGTATAAAGAGCATGAGACTACCACGGCCACTTCTACGCCTTCTAGGAAATCGAAAGATGATGGTAAGACATTGTTGCAAGATGACAACTTGTACACGTTGGATTAATAAGAATATGTATATTAGTATACCTTTTTTAGTTTTTACAAAACATCAACTTAAAGGGAGATAAAACAACTATGACACAACAACATGCAAATAATATAATATGTTATGTATTTTTTGAAATATATATATATTGTTCCAAAAACTCAAAATGAAAAACAATTTTTACTTACATATAATGTACAATATAGATTATAGATTCACATACAAAATCGCCAACTTTACATGCAAAGAAAGGAACCCTCTTGATATCTTCTATAAATTATGAAAAAAAACTCATTCTATTATTGCGAGTCGCAAAAATAAAACACTTCCTCCTTTTTCTGTTAAAAGATATGTTATTGCTTCAAATTGTTTATTTTAAAAAATGTAAAGCAAATACGTGAATAATTTATGTTGATTGTATTTCAAAAGAATTGTTGTACTATTATCTTTTGCAACAAATACAACAAAGTTAAACCTTGATTGATTTATTATTTTCAATCTTCTCATAGAAGGGTTCGTTTCAAATAAACAGTATCTAGCTACTCCAATGTTTTATCGTGTTATCAACGTGCTCGTGATATTTACCCTTTTATAATTGCCTCTTAAATTGTTATTTGCTTTCTATTTAAATTCTTCATCTAATTAGACATTAGCTGTCTAATTAGTTCGCTTTCTAAATTTATTAGTCAGCTGTTTCAAATCCTATAACTATGAATAATAAGTATGTATTTTAATTTTAGTTTTATTACCTATCACCAAACGGCCGCTTAAATCTGTAGTTTTGTTTATGATTCGTGAATAATTCAAAAGAGTCCTTCTCTATTCGCTCCTATTTAACTTATCGTTAGTTAGTAACCTTTACACTCATTAGCTATAATACTATCCTGCAAAGTAGTATTATGTAATTAATTTAGTCATTTTTGAGGTTGTACCCTACTACTTTTAGTATTTTATAAAACGGTTGGATGATTTCTGCCAAGTCAATCAAAACGGAAAGAAATTTCGTTTGCCTTGTTTCTAAACTTGAAAGATTTTCTTTTGTTTATGTGATACCTATTATGAATTAAGTATAACACACATAGATTGTCGAATCAACGCAATTCGTTTTTTGCATGTATGTGAAAGGTATGAAACTTTTTCTAAAAAACGATAATAATATAGTAATGAGTAATGATTACTGTCAACACGGGATCAAAAAGTGGATGTAAATTATGATGTTGATACAAAATGCAAAAATATTTGTAATAAACAAAAGTTGTTAAATATTTTTTCGTATTATTATTGTTATTTTTTATAACATAACATAATACATTATAATAGAAACTTCAATGAGCTATTACTTCTTTATTGCTCTGATGGTATATTATATATTATGTAAAAAGGCGATTAAACAATGGGGGCATCATTATAATAATATTTTAAACATTATCATTTTATTGACTTTGAAACATTTTATGTGAACACAAGGAAAGAGATATATCATACTACTGCTAATAATAATAATAATAATAATACCATTGTTATTATTATTTGCTTCAGTCTATGGTTGCTTTATCAGCTCTATTATATAATATACACATGAATACAACATAAAAATCATATGTATATACAGGTGTCCATGTAAGTTAATCGTAAGTTAACAAGACATTAAAACCAGTAACATTGCAGGTCATTAGTAATGAGTAATACAATAGTTAACAACTAGTTTTAAAGACGATATGGAATGAAATTTTAAAAATATGTTACACTAGTATAATATAATTCGTCAACATTTTTAGAAAACAAAGGAGAGGTTTTACATATTATTATTATCATTATATTTTACAATATTATAAATAACATTTTTATACTAGTTATAAAAGCCAAGGCTCTTCAAAACCTCAAAGTTCTGACGGGCCTTGAAAATAGCATAAGCGAATTTTAAATTATATAATATTATTATATTATTTTAGTTTGTTCAATAACGAAACGTTCTATTTCTAATTCACGTTGCCTTCTTCTCTAGGAAACTTCCACGCAGTATTATGGAAGTTGTCATCAATTGGATTGGAAGTCGAAACGATAGAAATTTAGAAAGAGCAATATGGGAGATGTCAAACTCCAGTAAATAAGACTGTCCCTTTATTTCCTTCGACCAGTGATGACTTTTCTAAAACAAAAAAGTAAAAATTGTATAAAACAAAAAGGTATCATTGAGCTTTTCTATTCCATTGTCCATTAAATATCAAAACCAGCTCCAATTATAAATTATGTACTGGAGGAAATGGAATTTTCAGTTAACACTGCATCTCAGTGACTCTTCACAACTCAAACCAACTGTTTATAATGTTTCTGTTTTAAGAAAAGTTCATGCACATAATATTTTATGTAGGTGTATCCCTCAAAGTTTGAGGCTGAAACTCCGCATCAAACCTGGACGTCAGGAATGCATTTTTTTCTACAACACAATGTTACTAATCTTGATTGATCCTGGAAAAATGTAACCCTTAGGGGAAAATGGTGTTCCTAACGCCCAGATTTGATGCGCAATTTTCGGGTTTCTTTAACTTTTCTTGACGAGTCTTTCGTTAAATTAGAACATTGAATTTGGGCCTTACCATAATATATTTTACGACCCTTTAAAAGTTCAGGTCAGGTCATGTTCTTATCATGAAGCGATAAACGTTGAGTGGCGTCGAGACAACCACAAAACAGGGAAAGGTCACAAGCAGTAGAGTTATGAATACAAACTCCCAAACAGTGGACACTAAATTCTGCAAAAAAAAGTTTTTGTGTTATTAATTTGAAAATTAATAGAGAAATAGATTATTATCACATTTGAAGATTTATGATCACTCTCGGGAAGAGGTTTTAGGAGAGTATGATACTTTAAATGGGAATTCCAATGTTCAGTTAATATGTGACAAAACTATTACATTATTTACCTGACTAAACTGGCCAACTGTGGTCGCCACACTGGAATCCTTTGACATTTTTAATCCTCCGAAAACACAAAGTGCACGCGGCAGTCGAAAACTTTTGGTAGTATTTATACGGGAATATTTTTTAGTATACAGTATACTTTATATTTAAATGCTATACAGTTAGTATTCTTGTGATTAAGTTGACACTTTGGATATTTTGCAATTCACACATGTACACCTTTGAATTTTCTTGATTTCCACTGAAAACTGCACTGCAAAAACTCTCACTAAACTTCTGCTTAAATGATATTAACTGTTAAATTGCAGCTTACAACACTTTGCTCATGTAGAATTAACTTGGATGGATATTGGTCAACCGTTGCAACGAATGTAGCCAACTTTGAGCACACACTTTTACAACGACCTTCCTCTCTCCAACAATCAGCAAAGAATGACCGTTCCTTTGTTGATGCAGTGGCCATATGAGTACGAAATGGTAATGCCATACAATCACAATTCACAATATGTAATATTGTAGGAAAGCAGCTGATATAATAAGGATTCATGCACATGGTAAGTAAAGTATGTAGTATATGTACGTTCGCGTAACATTCAATATGCTTTGATGTTCTAAGTATACAGGTAATAATATTAACAATAATTAATCCTCGTTATACTATTTTTATTTGTTATTGTACTTATAATATAATATAAAAAGGATTCCGCTTGTAAAAAATTCTTCTCAGTAGTTACGTTTCTGCTAGTTCTCACCGATGAGAGAAAACCAGTCTTTTATAAATTCCCCGTTTTAGTTATTTACCTCTCCATTCATTTATTTTCCAAATTGAAGGGATTTTTTATTTTTGCATTTATACAACGTGAATGTCATAAATATTATACAAAACACAAAACACACTTTATAATTTAGGGTTCAGTTTCAGTTACTGGTTGTGACTTGTGACCATCCTCATCGCGTGCATTGATTGAATTAAGGAAGTATTTTTTCAACCCGTATTTTTGCAACTTGGAAAACCCGGACTTATATAAGGAATGTGGTGTCCTAGTGTATGAGAATATTATAATCTGGAAAAAAAGTACTTAATGATACTTTCCACAGTATTTCATGTTTCGAAGTTTCTCAGGGATTACAAATTTTAGTTTCACATTTTCTTTGCTCGTATAATATCGCATAAAAATACATACAGCTTAACTATTAATTATACACAAATACACATCATGCATATTATCGTACACACTATACCATTGGCCCGCAATTGATTTGCATCGAGACCAAAGATAATCCGAAACTGTCCCAAAAATCTTACTTTTCGTCATGTTTAATGTGGTACCCAGTTAAAAACTATAAAGTTAAAAAATGCATCTTTTTTATAATTCCTGGAATATCCAGAAATATATGCATCAAGTAACAAAAGTACACACAATAAAATATTATTGATAAACATTTTATTTCATTACCATCCGTTAGATAAAGTAGTTATTTATTTAGTGCTTTGCAATAATATCGTATACTCACTTGTCAGTATACGATATTATTGTAAAGTATAATATACTGTATTACTTATACACACTACATACACATAAGAATAAGTGTGTGCGTTGTCCGTACGCAATCTCGTTTTGTACTTATATAATATTATGTACATTTGTACGAACAGAATTTCCGTGGGTAAATTGTGAGAATGTACGTGTGTAGTGTGTACACATGACACACACACATTTTCACACATTAAAATTCAATATCACGACCAGAAACAAAAGCAAATGATATTATTGCCAATAATAGTCTAGCGTGATACGGTAAGGACGATATACATACATAGATGTAAGTAGATACGCATCAACAATGAGCAGTAGTATGTATATGTGTAGCATTTTCTGTGTGTATTCTGCATGTGTAGGTATCCATGTATACTTATGCAACGATAACAATGGAGCGAAAATTGCACATTATCCATTTTATGTGCAACATTAAATGCACTACAACTATACAATCAATGAACCTTTTCAGTGTACACTGTACACTGCACACACTACACACACACATGCACATGTGTGTGTGTGTATGTATCAGTATTTGCACACATCTTCTTTCCATATAAAACTTTGCATCTAACTTACACCATCCATGAATACATTAAATGTACATATTGTGGCAACTTTTGGGCGTACATAATAATGTACAACATATCGTACGATGTAGTTAATTCCAAACTTCTTCCAAACTGACATATGTAATAATATTTTTAGTACACATTTTCTACATTGCATGTACATGGTGCATACGGAATACGGAATGCATACCAAGCTAATTTTGCAAACGTCAAAGAGAAATTCCTCAAGAAATCTGAATCGGCATTTGGTGGTTCACTAAAAAGTCCATTATGCACTCAAAGTTATGCCAGCTAAGGGTAATTTTAAGCTAAAAAATACCGAAACTACATAAAATACCATGCTTTTAATGCATCTCTAATCATGTACAAAGTGAGAAAGATGAAAGGAGAGAATTTTTTTCAGGGATTTTAATTGTTCCATAAAATTACATTATAGTAAAGTAGGAAGTCAAGTTTAGCTGTATTAAAATGTTATTTCTTTCAGTGTCGGTGTTGCTGACCGGCACCGGCAACACCGACACTGAAACAGGAAAAAAGAAAAGTAGCTTTTGGTATGTAAACCAACTCCAGAATAGGAAAAGGCAGGATTAAAAGTATATTTATATAGTGAAAACGAAGTGAAACGAGTGGAAAATTTTCAGACCACACCGTTCTCTCATATATGTACATACATAACATCAATAATATGATGTTCTTTTTGAAGCCTCGAAACCGGTAGCCTCAAAGCCGGCAATGTGTCAAGCAAAGCAAAAGCAATTCAATAACCCTCACCTCCCATCTCACATCATACATATTTACTTACGTTCGATGTCAATTTGCGAAGGAAGCTGAGGGATAAAAAAATGCAACTCCAAAACGAAGGCAGGAAAAGAGTACATGAATGGTATAATATCTATGTAGTTGGTTAATTACCATTGATAATCATCCCATAACAATAGGCAGCTCACTCCCAATAATATAATGTGACATTGTTCCAAGAGGGGAAAAATCATTGTTTTCTTTTAATTTTGTCGTCTACACGTAACAAACAAACATATTTTGAAGGACTGTCGATTAATCTTCAGCATGTCCATTTACTAAGCCATAATACATATTACACATGATACACTAAATATACATACAACATACAACATGTACTATGTATAATGTAGGTATGTATACGCATAAGCTAGCCATTGTACACACATTTAGATGTATAATATGTATACAATGTAAATAGATACACACAACACGCTTACACACATCTTACAGTCCTCATCCTTTCCTTTTACCTTTTATTGTTCATTACTGCCTGCTCACATGCTCACATTGACCTTATTTTGGTATTGTGTGAAAATGCACTGCTTAAATGTTAAATGCCAAATGCTTAATGTATACATTATACATATTACACATCGTTTTTGTCAGGTGATGCTCGCCTCTTTTTCATCATACATCATACATATGCCCAATACAGTCATATTATGTACATTCAAAAATTGTTTAAGTACACAGCTTACTGTATACTTACTTAACTTATACATACATATTTGTTAAAGTCTCTGCAGTTTACAGCGTTGTTGTCTGCCACAAGTCAAAGTCAGAGCCAGAGAAAAACAGGAATCAAAATTCTACACAAGTTTGATGCCTTTAGCTTGTTTTGTGTTTATAGGTACTACAAAGCAATTCATTTAAGTAAGTATAGTTTGTATGGATTTTATTCAATATGTATAGCATAATATTGCAGGTGAAAACTTTATTGGAAGCTTTATGATAAAAGTATAAACGCATAATATATAAATACAAAAATGTCACTGTCATTATATAACCTGAAAAGGGTTGCCCTTGCTGTTTGAAATGAAAAGCGTGAGTAAAGAGTAAAGACATATGTAATTACGAGCATCCCATCCTTTTCCTTTACTGTAGTATTGAGCATTTAGAATGCCGGTAGTATAGAAAGTATGCACTGTTTTTACTATTTAAAAATGTAGTTGTGTATGATGCGCTTTTAGGGCATCCGATGGGAATATTTTGAGGAAATAAAGTAGGAAAAATCATCTTGACATTTGACACATGACATGTTTCATAAGTACATGTAGCTGCCAGCCAACCTTTACCTAGTAAGAAAAAATGTAAGATCGTCCCCATAAGTATATATGATACACAGCTAAATAGATAGACTTGATTATCATCTTGCTGCGGATTCTCACGTTTATACAGGAGAGTGTCATTGTTTGAAACTTTGGAATTTGGAATTATTTTTTCATTTTCCCCTCAAAGTTTTTACATATAAATAATATTAAAAAATATTTTTGTATTATTTCATCTTAGTTTTTTTATATATATGATAATATTATACAATTTATTTTTTGGCTCATGCCCCCATTTAGCTGACAATTGTTGTATGTATGATACACAATTTGTGAGTACATATTATACAATATACATAATTGCATATATTCATCTGCTGGACCGAAGCGGAGCGCTGTACAAATTTAGCGAGGTTTCGTTCAGGTCGGCGGCGGACTCTCTGCTGTTTCTCCGACTGTCTCGGACCTCTTTGTTGAAACTTGGAGAGCGTTGCAGAGCCCCACCACTTATTTGCGCGGACAATTCGCCCGAATTGCTTGATGTTTCAGAGTCACTGCCCGTTTTACTGCCGTCCGAATTTCGGAGATGGGCATAAGCAAAGGGAAACTGGATGTACTCGTCGATGGCGGCGTCAAAGCTGGAGCTGACACTGCCAAATCTCAGGATGCCTCGATTGTACCTGTCAAAAAAAATATACAAAACTTGCTTAAAATAATTAAAATAAAAAAGCTATACATATTGATAAAAATACCTTTAACCTTTAACAGAGTCCTTACCTCAATTTTCCCCAAATGACGTCCACATCGTCCGTGGGAGAAATGTTGGCCAGCACTCGTTTTGCAAAGCGGGAGCCAATGTCCCGGATTTTGTCGAAGCGCTTAAATTCACTCGTGGTCTGAAGGTCGATGGGGAGTCGAATGTAGACGATGGAGGGGGATTCGTTGGATCGAAGGGCCTCCAGCTTTTTCACAAGGTTCAAGTAGACCACGGATTGAGCCCAATTGAGCCTACTTTGGATTTCCATCATGGAGGGCACGTTGACGTTGGAAAAGAGGGGCAGGGTGTGGGTGAGGAGGTTGAAGCCCGAGATGGAGTCCCCGTAGTTGGTGTTGCGGTAGGTATTGTTCTTGGACGAAATATCCACCGCCATGATGTACTTGACCCCCATCTTTCGCATTATGTCCGCCGGCACGAGATTCATGTAGCCACCGTCGATTAGGTAGTGACCGTCGATGGGGTCACACAGGGGAGGAAAGAAATTTATCAGGGTCATACTCGCTCTTACATATCTGAAATCCAAAATTATATTATGTTGTAATAAAATTTTGTCAAAAACCAAAAACCTACATATATTGTTTATTGTTCAAAATTTCAGATTTCGTTTTACCTCCACAGCGAACCGTAACGATGTTCTCTGATCGAATTGTTGGTCAAATTTGTGGTACAAATAAAAAAGGGGATTCTCAAGTCCTCAATTTGAATGTCTCCAAAAATGTCGATGAGAGAGTGATTTAGAGAGTCGCCCTTGAAGAAGCTGACAAAGGGGAGCTGAAAGATGGATTTAAATTGTAGACAGGCAAAAAATACACAATTTTCAGAATTTTGAAAAAAAAGTAAAAATTAATTTTAAAAAATATGTAGAAGTCTCACAGTCAAGTCCATTGAATACTTGAAGCCGTCACTGACTTGAAAAAACCAGCTCTTGGCAATTTTTTCCACCTTGTTAATATCCTGGTAGGCGGCATAAAGAGCCCCGATGAACGAGCCGATGGAGACTCCGCAAATCATGTCGATGGGCAACACGTTTCTCAATAGTTCCCCTAAAAATCCTAAAAATTACCGAAAAAATCAACATTTTACATCTAGATATTGTTTTTTAAAGAAAGCCTTCAGTAAAATTTCAAAACTTTATTTAGAGTATTTTATTTTTTATTGCCTATATGAGCTGCGCCTTTCGCCCCGCCGCCGCCAAGCGCTAGCCCAAAAGTATTTCCCGTCAGCCACCTCACCACCCGGGCAATGTCCGTGTTCCTTTTACTCTTCTCAAAGTCCATCTCATTGATGATGTGGTCCCGAGTCAAATAATAATATCTGGACTCGACCCACACATGATGGTGAAAGTTGAGCCAGGTCCGATTCTGGAGCCACAGCCTCGTCCTTCTCCCCTGCTTTGGGGTACTGGAGCTGCTGGAACTGTCTTCTCGGTGACAAATTATCAGCTCCACCTTGGCCAGAGAATCTCCGTTTAGTATCATCGTCTCAATTTCGCTGAGCTGCCGACTGTGATTTTCATCATTCACCACGATGAAAATCATGTCGGCCTGGTGAAAGCACTTGACGCTCCAGGGGGTCGGAGTTGGGTCGGCCACATACAACACTCGTCGATACCGCGTTTCTAGGCCACTCAGCCAGGCAGTAATTCCCGCATTATTGCCCCCTGTAAAAATGTCCCACCCCAGGTGGTTCTTAACGTTCTCCGAATTTAGTAGGATGATGGTTCCAAACTGCTCATATTGAAAGGCAAACTCCTTGGCAATGTAGCTGATGGGGACGTCCGGGCTGGTGGGAAATATGGCAAAGGTGCAGCGGGAGGTGGTGCTCTCAAAGTTATCGTCAATGTTGAGCATGGAGCTGGCGTCATTACTCATTTTGTAGGAGGAGACCACCCTGCCCGTTAAGTAGTGGAGGACTTGAAAGGCCACATTGGCGTAGCGGCGACAAATGTAGAAGATAAAGTCGTGCGGGATTTTTGCCAGCTCCGTGTCCCGCACCGCCATCACCGTTTTGGTCCGCCGATGCCTCGTCCACATTTCGACGAGCCCCACAAAGTCGTACTTGCCATACTCCCCCACCAACGTCATATTGTTGTGGTGGAAGGAACGGAGACGACCGTTGAGGACGAGGTAGGTGGTGTGGGACTCTTCGTTGGTTTTGAACAGGGTCTGTCCACTCTCCACGTACGTCCACTCGATCCCAAAGTCCATTTGACGGACGAAGGGAGAGAGCCGCTGGAAGATGGAGTCCAGCAGGGGCACTATTATCATGGGATTTATGTGCAGCACGTTGCTCAGGGTGGTCTCGGGAATGTGGACGACGATGGACTTGGCCGAGGTCTTAACCAGAAACTGCCGGATGTCATCCGTGAGGAAGACGAGTGAGCCAAAGATCTCCCCCGCATTTATGTAAAAGATCCGCTCCATCTCGTGCGACTTTACAAAGGGCTTAAATATGTTGGTGATGCTGCCACTCGAACTTGAAGGGTGATGCGGCTTTGGAATTCGAAGACTGACTTCTAATTCACCTGTGAACAAGAAATCGAGTTAAAGATTAAAGATTAAAATTGTGAGACTAAAAAGCGCAAAAACGACGAAAAAATATAAGAACCTTCAAACAAGTAGACGACAGCCTTGTTGTCATTAGTGCCAGGATCGAAGAGCACAAAACCCGGGGGCACTGTGAGTACTGAGCAGTCATCCAACAGTTTTCGATCCGACTCGCTCAACCTCAGCTTGGCCATGAGGGCCGCCGCCACCTGGTCACAAATTTCCTGACTTTTGGATTAAAGAGAGAGAAAAGTATTTAGAAACATGAAGTACATAGAGAAAGTCAGAGACAGATTTCAGGTCTATATTAATTTTACCTTGGCTTTTGAAGCAGTGGAACATCTTCCAGATTCTTTAGCGGCAGCCTTGGAGTCTCTCGAATGAGTTCCTGGGTTAGACCCAGGATCCGGTGACAGGCGGTGAAGACGACCTCATAGGTCCTCCGAAGAACCCGTTGTAGGCCATGGGCCAGGGAATGTTCGTCGGGGCACAGAATGTCCCGAATTGCCGCCATGGGAACTTTCATGACCACGCTGTCCGTGAGCGCCTGGGTCTGTACGGTGCGATACACGCCCTTCTTGCCCATGACAAAGTCAATGTAGGACATGAGCGAGATGATTTGGTCTCCGGAGCGGAGCGTCTTGATCACATGGAATGCCCCGTCTTCCTCGTCCTGGAAGTCGAGCTGGAGGACGCCGGTGAGGACAATGTATATTTTGTCGTCCGACTCCTTGATGGAGAACAGATTGGTGCCCTGGGGCACGGATTCGTGGGTGACGTGAGCGTGCAGTCGTATCACATCATTGACAGTCCAGTGACCAAACACTCTGGAAGGGGCAACTTGAAATGGGGTCGGAAAATCAATCATTAAGAAGTCAAGATGGTCAAATAAAATTGTCAATTTTAAATTTCAAGAAAATGAATTTTTTGAAAAACTTGAATTTGACTCTGACTCTGAATATTGACCGACCTGCACAATCTAATGAGGTACCTAAGATGAGGGGGAAAGTCGGCGTTGGACATGCGGGCCTCGTTGGGCCTGTACTCCTTTTTTACATTGGCTGAGGTCAATCTGTAGGTCTGCAGGTTAAGGATAAATAATTTTAGTCAATCTTAAGTTTGTAGAAAGTTTAAAAAAAATTTTTTTTTAAATTAATTGTTAAATAAGGAACCAACTTCACTGTAATGCCAAGAAGTAGATGTGCGACGAGTATGGCGATTTTTGTTGATGGCCAGACCCCTCTCAATCGAGGGGACCCACATAAAGTAAAGGATTCGGTCCAGACTCCGCGTGTCGTCAAAGATGCCATCGAAATATAAAATTTTGGCGAGAAGGGATCTTTGAGGCCGTTCTGCGGCCTCCCTCTCGCGGTCTGTGAGACCGTCACCATGAGCGACACTCCGTCTGGAGGAAACGGCAAGATTTAAGCTGCTCATCTCCGACCTGGCCCTTCTCCTCTGCTTCTCTCTGAAAATTGTCCAGTAACTGTGATAGAGGAAGTAGGATATCTACAACCAAAGAAAAAGCTTCATTTCTAACTTTCCCATTAACTGTGTCTTGATGTGTGTAGAGTGTAGAGTGTAGAGTGTAAAGAATGTAAGAAAACGATACAGTGACAATGTAAATGGACAATTTACCGTGAGTGTTCCTATCGTCATTAAATGGGGCGGCCGGGGTTCAAAAACGTAGTTGTCCACTGCTGCCAGGAATTCATACAACTCTGATAATTTTGGTAGGGGAGGAAGCTTTTTGGCAAGCAGGGTTGAGAATTCGGACATTTTTGTTGTGGTTTTTTTATCTTTTTCTTCAGTTATCAAAAACACAAATACACGCGAGTAAATACGGTCCTGGG
>JAQIVE010001407.1:0-25250 GCA_034698285.1 Sminthurinus bimaculatus | reverse complement strand
CCCATTTCCACGCTCATTTTCCCCCGTCTAATGAAACTATCATGGGTGAAAATTATCCACTTTACGATGGCCTCTCTCTCTCTCTCTTTCCCTCGCTTTCTCTTCCTTCTCTGGCGAAGAAAGTATTAACTGAAATAATTCGACACTAAAACTTCATTTATGTAGGATATGGAAACGGCCGAGTGTATTTAGAGTACATGTATGGGAGAATGTCTTGAAAACTTTCAAAAGATCTGGAAAACCTCGCACTTTCTGTAAAAACGTGGACTAACTAACGTTGAAAATGTATGATCCTTACGGAGAAATTCAAGATCCGCATGCCTAAACACATTTTTTATCATACGGACCATATTCATACACTTAATGTTTTTGCTAAAGAGATCAGTAATGGACTTTATCATCTCTAAATTGCTCCATGACTTTATGTATCCCTACAAATTAAAATTTAGGGCACATGGAGGTGATTTCGTAGATGATATGCATGTACGATGTACAGTCTGCAATGTGCACAAAACACAAACCCATCATATAGATAAAAAATATAAATTACAAATTTTTACATGCGGAGAAAGTTGGAGAAAGCACTCGTGGAAATATATTTTTTGTTTCTTTCTTCTTTTCAGGGTTACATATTATTAGCTGAAGGTGAAAAGTGGCATTAGCCTTAATGTCTCCTTCGGGCATTAAACCATATAATATAATATCTGCATATATTATATATAGGGTTGCATATCACAATTCATCGCAAAAATAATCATTTATCAATATAATATATCTAGTCATTATCACGGTAAAAATGGTGGAAATTCTAAATTCAAGCGATTTCATATCAATTTAGGGAGGGCGAAGAACGAACGTTCACACGAAAGGAAATTTCTCAAGTCATATATATCGTATATCGATCAACTACAAACCACTGTCAAATCATACTACAATGTATTGTAAACACATTTAACATTATTATACTTAATATATAGCCATAAATTTACATTAAACGTTAATATTAGTAGATTAATATAAGAACAAGTATGTTAAATTACGTAAACCGACTGTTTCCTACGCATTTCCTATATACATACATATATTACAACAAACTGTTGCCTCTGCTAACATGCTACATGTCTATTCATATTCATAATCCATAATCAATAATCATCCTTATATCATAAAAATCCTTCAACTGTTATAATACCTGTAATACTTACTTACTTATGCATTATTATAGATACAGATACAAACTCATCATACATATTATACTGTATCTACATATTATATACTTCGTTGCATCCTCATACATACTATATACCTACATCAAAAGTTAACCTTACTTATCATCATCCAATGTTATTAATTCATATCTATAATAATATCTTATCAATTTGGAACATGCATTAAAAAATAGGACGAAGATTGTTCATCCAGAAGTATTTAAATAAAGGGATAATATACAATACATCATAGGTAAAAAATTAAGGGTCCCAGGAAGAACGGTTTTAGACTTTAGCATAAAGTATGGACTATAATGTATTTAAAAGTAATGATATATTGTTACATATATGACCTAATTGTGATGCCAAACAAAGCTTTTAACGAAAAGTTAAGATGCTCGGAAAAAATGGTGTAAATTTCTCTTATTGTACAGGAGTTTAGGTGCATTTCTGCACGCGTAAAAGTATGTATAATAAAATAGTTGACAATGTCATGCTAATAGCTAAATCTAAGGCAAAAGCATTGTATTTCATCTATTTGAAAAGAGCTAATTATAGTTAATAAAAATAATTGGTACACAAAATTGTTAAATATAGTACCATAAGATTTAATTATATATTAAACTTACATACATTATGTACTATATACAAATGAAAAAGAGCATTGTTCAATACAAATCAAAAGTGTGACGTGTGTAATACTAACACATTTAACGTGTGTATACACACAAGCAAGTGTAAAAATACTGTATATTATTGTAAAATATTACACAATATTATTATAACTGTTGAGAATATTAAGCTCGTATGAGTAATTTCATACATTGTGAGAATTTTTACCTGTAGTTTTAGAAAACAAGCCAACGACGAATGTTATATGAAGAATATTGTATTGTCAGTGCGTCATACCCATTAACCATACATGTTGTTAAGAGGGTTGTCCAATTTCCTGATGTCTTCACCATAAATTCAAAAAATCAGAATTAAAATTCCATATTAAAATTGTAAATACATTATCAAAGGGTCATGTTTTTAAGGTTTGCTTTAAGAATACTTAATACTTGTAATAAAAAATTTTACTTGCGTTCACTGTTCATTGACCTCACGTGACTGGTGAACTGCGCGGTCATTAATGCTTGCAAAAGAACTGTGAACTACTGGTAAGTTAGTCAATGTCATAATGTATAATAATTATAACATTATATAGGCTGGATTCCACAGAAATATATTATCTACAATCCATTTGTATAATAGTTATTCTTATTAAGTCTAGACTAGTAAACGACATTTAAGTAATTTAAGTAAGTCGTATCGTAGGTATGTGCCGTGTAAGTTTGACGATGTTGTGCTGTATATTCTGTAAGTAAATCTAGTTTGTATAATGTACATATAACACATACAATATTAGTTGTGAATAAAGTTTGAAGATTAGTATAGTTATGTAGTCTGGTTAAATTTGTAGGGTTTAGAATACGAGTTAACTGAAAGTATTGATTATACTTAGTGATTAGGAAACAATAAAGCAATGCCCAAACGGAGCATCTTTATTTACCTGACCTCTTCGAGCTAAAATATTCTGTAAATAAACATAATATTATCTAGCTACAAAATAGTTAGGATTTATATGTACATACAGTTTAACTTTGTTTTAATCAAATATAACTGTAGAGCTATAAGTAGATTTATTGAAAACATGTTGCGTCAAAAGATCCAAATATGCAAGGCATAAAGGACACTTTCCATACTTAATTAGTAAACAAGAAGTGGATAACTCTCTTAAATTTGTCAATTCCGGAGGCTCTACTGTGTAGATCAGTTATTTGCAGTTGTCTTAAGTTCATGTCCGAAAAAAATTATTGAAATAAAACGCTTGGGAAAATATACTATAATACTTATCAATTATGAATAAAGACATTCTTCTTCTATTTCGCCGAGCGATCAAATATATATTATTATTATAATATATAATTGTGTAAGAGAATATATTGTCGTTTGTACATATTTAAAGAACACTTTAGGAGACGGCATTGTCCCACTTTATCCGTCAGGCAGTCAAGCGTCAAATTATGTACGATTTAAGTTATAAGTAAATATTTTAAGCATTGAAATAGTGTAAAATTGTATGATATTGCTGTAAAAATACAATATTATACAAGAATAAATAGGTTAATAAGTTACATAATATAACCATATAGTGTATTAGCGTACCGTATAGATTATTGCGTTAAAATGTGCACAAAAATGAATAAAAAGTTAGAAAAAAGTCCCCGAATCATAGTGGGTTATCTGAATCTCTCATATCGCTAGCTAAAGTATATTGCTAGAGACTTGCAATATTCACGGTAATAGATATATTGTACATGTTTACAAGTACATTACTTTCAGTTATTTATCCGTGATGTGTCGTCTATCATATTATGTACCCCTAAAACCTACTAATTTCAAATGACGAATATGTTAAACATACAAAAATGTTAATATGGTATACATACACAAAACAAAAGTATTATTATTACTAACATACAACATGTGTAAATTAAAAATAATATAGGGTAGTATAAATATACAGTTGTATGTGAAATGTGAACTACATTTAAGAACTACTGTGACACTGTGAAAGGGTAACGTGAAGATAGAAGAAAAAAGATATTTCAATTTCAGGATGAATAATAATATGCTATAATATATCAAAAAAAGAGAAAATTTATGGAGAAATGAGTCAACCTTTATTGAACTACATATTATTATTACTATTCCATAAATATATAGCTATATATATATAAATGAATAAATATTATGTATTATTTGAAGAATATGAAGCGCGATGAAAAATGATGTTCATCAATAAATAAAAAATACATTATCATTGATATAAAAATATTGTGGAGTTTTTGTACCTTTTTTGAACTTTCTCTCATTATGCATCCCACATGTCAGCTCGTAACACTTTTATGTTTACAACCAGAGGTTTTCCTCAATAAAAATTTTATTACTGGATACTAAATATAGGTACATATATGTCCCTATATATAGATATAACCAGCAAGTTTTTATTCTGTCTCCTTCAAAGTTGAAACTTGTATCTATAGTGTATAGTGTGTATATTTCTTCTCGGACAACTTTCATTTCCAATTTTCACCAAATGTCATGGACGAATAAACTTTGTGATTGCAACAATAAACACGAGAGCCTCAACCATCAAGGAGAAGGAGATGAATACTAGAGGAACATAGAAAGAAAAAAGTAATCAACCTTTGTACTTTACATAGCTAATTACAATCTACAATCTAGATGGCTCATCTCATTTTCTCTTTTGCACTCTCTTTTTTCGTTTTCTCTTCCTTCCTTTGGTTTAGTTTTATTCATCTTGAGCCAACAAATAAATTCCCTTGTGCTTGAAAATGTAGCACACACAGGATTTTTTTTTACTTTTATCATTCATACACTCATCTTCGTCCTTATCTTGGAAATTCTGCCTGTCTGCATGCATTGTGCTTTGTGCATGATACATAAACAAAAATAAATAAGGGCAACTATCTTGTACTTGTATTAGTTGTGCCGAGTTGGATCAGGGACATTAAAAAGAGAGAAAGTCGGAGAATTTCAGACCGTAAACATTACAAAACAAAAGTAGGTAAAGGAAAGAGAGAGAGGAAAAAACGGGGGGAAATATGACGAGAAGGATCTCGAATAAATATGATGGGACGGTGCCTTTATCCTTTTTACATACTTTCTCAACCCAGTTCGTGGTATATGGAGAATGGAAAGAAAACGAGCGGAGAGATGAGAAAAAAAAGTTAAATTGAGGCCTGTAAAGCATCCTTCACTGTATTCGACTTTCTTGTCTTCTTACCCTCTTCACATACATGCATATAATATATACATATATGTATTATGAAGAATACTCTTTGCTTTCTTTCTTTTTACACTCAGTGAATACAATTTCCCAGAATGAAATGAGACTGGCTCTGGGCTAAGTTAAATTGGTATTTTAGAAGAACACTGTTTATGTATGCAGTCATCATGAGATGCTCACATGATATTGTATCGTACCTTGGAAAATATTATATTACCTCAACATCTGACGTGAGATATGCCAAGAAAATACATGTACATACATACATGGAGGACCAACGCCACGAAATAGTCCAGCACTTGTTTAATATGCTTACCACGAGAATAGTAAATGCATTATTACATCACCATTGCTTGTCATAGTTCAAAAGTACATAATATATATATGCATATACAATAAGTAATGCATTTTTATATTTTAATCATCATTTTTTATATCCCATTGAGTCTTATAATCAAAAAGTTCTTCTTTCTTTATAAAAAATACACATTGAGTATGAAATGCAAAATAATACAAATAGTTTTGTATTACATAATATTCAATATTTTTGTGGGTAAAACAAAACATCAAGTTTTTCAAAATGTTATTACACGGAACAAAAAAAAAGTAAAAAGAAGAATATTATGTCTCACAAAATGGTACAGTACACAAAAGGTCCAGAAAACCACAAAATCGCACCGTCCCAAAAGTTCTTTTTGTTGCTCCAAAATAAATATTGGCCATAAACTTATTGAAGGACGAAGGAGAAGGGACAACATGGAGGTGTGCTTAAATAGTCATCCTCATCCGTCAGGTAAATCCGTCGTTTTGAATTTTTTCTTCATACTAATTCTCCACAAGCTGTTATTGTTACTTTCTCTGTAGTTTTTCCAGATTTGCTTCCGAATTTCTAGGATAAAAATAACACACATATTTACATATTATATTATATGTCGTAATTCCATTAGTATTCTATTCATATCGACAAAATTATTTATTCTACATCATAAAACAACTGGTTCATTAGATAAACCAAACATTTCACGATTGCATCTTTTTGCAAACCTTGTTTGACAACTATTCGTATTCCCCCTATATAACATAACTTTTTTTCCAACCACAATATTATTGTAAATTGCACTATTTACATAAACAAATAAAAGCTGTAAAAATAAAAATTCACTTCCCAAATGATAAATCGAAATTTGAAAAATTCTACACAGATGGAATTCATTGCACATTCTACACGATGAATATGATGTGCATAGTAAATATGATTCAGCTCGCCCTAAATTAAATATTCTAAAAGATCCCATGAAAAATGGAGTAGATATCTACGACATGCCACATTATTGTAACGAAACAAAAGATTCATATGGACTTTCAACCACGGATTCAGGTTTTGGCAGCATCGAGCCTCTAAGTACAGTAAATAAGTATAGTAAATTCCGCAGAATAATAAATCAATTTTTCGTTCTTTCCGCTTCAACCATTCAACCATGTCCATACTATAGATACATCCGCACATCACAACTCTTAGGTACTTTTGTCAACATATATCATGTACACGAGCATATATTTTCAGTTTAAAGCTCTTTGCTTCCTATCATGTCTCTATACTATTATGCAACAGTTACACATCATGGCAGTTCTTACTAATATCTGTTGTTCTACAGTGTTTCCACATTTTCGCTGCGTAACTTACACCTATAAAATATGCAAACAGAATTACCTATCCCATATAAATACGATGCTTCCTTTTTCCCGTGGGGAAAGTAGACTGCAGGCCAGACCCACCAAACGAAACGAGAAAAATGGAGAAAGAGGACAAACTAGTGAAATTCATTCGCATTCGTATTCAATATGTACCATTCATACACTGTTGACGAAATCTACCTCAGAAAGAGGTTTCCGCATAATAATACTTTACTGATATATGTATTTATGTCATGTCATACGTGCAGAACTGCTCTTGAACTAGAGAATGGAAAAGGGAAAATTCCAGAAAAAAGTAAAAGTACTAAAAGTACACACTATACACACACCACGACTACTATTATTACCAAGGTTGAAAACTGGAATGCAATAAAATGACGTACCTACTTTCTCTTTTTTTCCTTTTCTCTCTTATGACTTTAGTATTGAAGCTGTTTGAATCATTTCCCTGGAAGGAAAATACGGAAAGTGAGAGAAAGAGAGAGAGAAAGAGAGAGAAAGAGCGGAAAAAAAGAAAACTAGAACGCTGTAAGTGCAAGACAAACTTTAAAAGGTCTTTTCTTCAAGGTGGACATTCTCAATCTACGTAGATGGTTGTTTGGATAGGAGCAAACTTTTCTTGCGTCAAGACAAAAAAGGGAAACCCCCAAGTCTCTATTACACCTTAAGACTTCGTTTAAACCCATGCACAGGACAAACTCTTTCCTTTCTCTCGCCTCTTCAATACGATTTATTGCAACTACTTGCACAAACTTTGAATGTAGTCCTTGATACAGGAGCAATTTACTCTATGATAATGTACAACAGTTCTTCCATTTCTCATTTCTGCCAGTCTTTATATCATATACATGTGTATACTCTTTCGAGATAAGGAAAGACATGTATGTATCTGCCATCCATAATACGTGCGTACATAGGGAACAGTGTACGACATAGATTTGACTCTAAAATCTTTAGGGATAAGTACACATACATATACATTGTATAGCATGCATTGTTTGTCGAACTTCAACTTCCTTTCCCAACAAAGGTAAAAATGAACCATGTAACAACTAAAAACATACAATACATATATACATTTGTAATACATTATCGTGGCAACTTACTTCAATTTTCTTTAGGATATCAAGTCCCGAGGTTATCAAACCGAACACCACATGTTTCCCATCCAACCTGTAAAATCAAAATCGAAAGAGAGAAATAACATGAAAAAATGGTGCAAGGAGAATAACAATGGCATTTGATCCATATGCTTACACCATACAACGTAGTATACCTATTCAAATTCAGACAAGTTCTTACAACATGTTTATTGCTCGACTCTATCTCCCGTTTTTTCTCCTTTATCAAGTCTACAAAACACATAACCGTAAAAGCATTTACGTTTATTTGTAATGCTATACATACACATAAATGCAATCATTCATAGACGACATAAAACCCTATATAAAATAAAATAAAATGAAATTAGATACTTCACCACCAAGTTTACCTTCCTAACTGCCACTCAGGGCAGGCGAATCTTGAGAAATAAAAGATACTCTATACACGATTCGTGTTGATCTCTCTACACTAAGAAGAATAGTTCAGGCAATTTCTTCCAAATCATATGATTTGAAGTGTTTTTGATAACACAGGAGGGGAATCGTAGAGAAACAGTAGTAACATTATTTACACTGAAAAGGGAAAGACGGTGAAAGGGCGAAGTTTACATCTTGAAACTTTTCATATCATCATCATCGTCGTCACTGCAACTTATCTCACGTCAAACTTTTACTCATTTCTATCTCCTTTTTCAACGTGAGTTTTATTCCTTTTTACTTTTTAAAACAGAGATAATGTAATGTAAGCATACTTTTTTCGGGCAGAAACATTGAATAGAAAGGTGAAACAAAAATTTCATCACTGCTATTGTACAACGGCTAAAACATGCACTGACAAAAAATTTTATCAAAAAAAATAAAAAAGTGTCATGTTTTATGTTTTATTTTTGAAGCCATAATTTGCAACTTGTAACAAATATAATAATCCTGAAGTTTCAGAAAGGCCGAAACCATAAAAAAAATTATTTTAGTATATTGTAAAGTATGAATGTCTGAATTTGATTAGGCAGTAGTGATTGTTTTGGCTTATTAGATTTTAAATTATTTTTTCAAGGTTTTATTTAAAGGATGATAGTTAAAAGTAAAATATTTACCAATTTGTTGGCTGGAAGGAAATAAAGAATTGTGAATTATTTGTATTGGGACCACTGTTGGCCATGGACAAAATACCAGGAGCTGAATGTCGAAGCTGAAAGTTTTCATCTGCAAATTTTCCACCGTATATCGATTTTCCTCCAGTTCCATCATTTTTTGTAAAATCACCTCCTTGGGCCATCTATAAAGAATATGAACAAATAATATTAAATAACATTGTTACACAGTTTATAAATTAAATGCATACAATAAGTAATTTACTTAAGCTACTGTTGGTAGAACACATTTATGAAATATTACGGTGTAGTTTTGTAACAAAAAGGGTAAATGTGTAATAATACGCAAGTAAATATTAATACGTAAGATTTCGAAAAGTTAATGCAAGTAAAATAAGAATCACATATTCGTACAATGAATTAAATATTTTACTTACGAAACCCGGTATAACACGGTGAAATGAAGAACCTTGATAGCCGAAACCTCGTTCATGAGTACAAAGGCACCGGAAATTTTCTGCTGTTATAGGTACTATATCTGCTCTTAAGACGAATGACATTCTACCCACAGTTACATTTCCTATCTTAATATCAAGATAAACTTGTGGGTTCCTAGGCTTTCGGGTCTCTGGTCCAGCCTAAAAATCATTAATGGGAGAAAATCATCAATAATTGCTTGTACAACAAATCTATTCATTTTAGAGTAATTTTTTGCAATTACATTTCAAAAATATCCAACAACTACATTACAATTAAAAGTGAGTTAATGGTTATTAGACATACACTTTCAGCTGCTGGTACAATTTTGCCACCTGCTTCACCACCATTCTTTTCACCTTCACCTTCTCCTCCTTCTTCCCCATCTTTATCAACTCCTAAAGTTTCTCCTGCATGTTTAGCCAACCAAGTATCTTCAGCCCATACAGGTTTCGTAGTGAAGTCTTTTACCTTTAATGGTCGAGCTAAATTTACTCTTATTGTTCTTCCAAATAGTTCTGAATCATTCTGAAAGTTAGAATGTAAGACAGAGAGATAATAATTATTTTATTATGTAGTTTCTACTAGATCAATGTCCCAACTAATAGTTTAAATACTAATAAAATGTATAGACTTTAATTATGATAACAGTAGTTTATTTCATACCATATTATCAATAGCAGCAGCCGCATCTTCATGAGTTTCAAATTCAACAAATGCAAATCCTCTGTGTTTTTGACTTTCATAATCTAGAGGAAGTTGAACATCATTAATATCACCAAAAGGAATAAATGCTCCTTTAATTACTTCCACGTCCACCTCCTCCGCCAATCCACCTACAAAATTATAATACAGCAGTTGATTAAAATCCTTACAATCTGAAATCTGAATCTATTTACAAAATAATGCACAACGTTTTTATTGAAAATTGAAAACGTATTCAAAATCCACAATGCTATAACATAGACATTCAACAGCGACAATACACTATAACATTTTAAACAAAAATTACGTGACTTACCAACATAAACTGTTCTCTTTAGGGATTGTGGATTCGCCATTATTTCTTAAATATAATAAAATTGTATTCAAAAACTTGTTTTTCTAAAATTCTGAACTGTTTTACAATTTACGAAAATTTCCTGAAATTCCGGCTTTTCGAAAATATTTCAAATTCTCGCATGCAAAAACAAGGACATCGTATGAGCTTCAAATTTACCACGATACGCAAAAGGTGAAATTTCGACAGTTGTGAGACAGGTTAGTCTATAATGCTCGTGTGTTGTGAGCATTGCTTTTTTAATTCAACATAACAGGCAAGTAGATAAATAAAAGGTGAAACACACAGAAGCGTGATGTTAACGTTTAAGCGTGATGTTAGTTTTATTTCAATTTTTTATCTCCTTTACACAGTATTATCTTTTTTATTTGCATCTGCGGCAGTGTTATTTAGTCTCTTCATGATGTACAAAACTTTAAACAGCAATCTCATTTTTGCAGGAGAGATTTGATGAGTGCTTATGATTTCCGAGCTGCAGCATTTTGCTCCCTTAGAATACGGATAAATACAAGATGAAAACCATTAATATTTAAATGTACACACAATACGTTGTACGATTATTAAGTACAATGCAATATTATGCATAATAAAATAGAGTATGACAATACTCATGTATATAGTTCATAAAAAATACAAAACTACAGTTGATGCTTTTTACCAATTTCAATGGATTCCAAGCTTGTCTCCACAACCAGTGGATTTTAGGGACATTTCCTCTCCACAAAGTCTCAATTGGCAAAGGAAGAAATCGTTCTCTGCCTTGTTCATCGGCAGTATTCACATCGGTCACTCCCGATTCCAAAAAACAGTTCCCTATTTATGTTCAAAGACAAAGACAAGCATCAAAATACTTATTAATTATGTCTGCATACCTATTTAAAAACTGCCAAACTAGCAATGATCGTGAATCACGCCCCTTAGATTTCAATCGCAATAATAGTGCAAATTTACCCAGTTCCAAGTCTTCGATTCCGTATATCGACTGCACGTTACATTTGCCTTTGTGGGGATTAGTCGAGCTAAAATTATTAGTGCTAGTATTTAATGACTGTACTCCAAAAAGCGTTGCTGTTACTCTCTCAAGGGCCTTTTGACTGTAAACGTAGCCACTTCCTCCAGACATATAAGGAACCTGTTGAAATTTTGGAATTCTAATGAGTAAAATACTAGATTTATTATAAGTTCAACTTATACAATTATAATATTCAGATTAAAATTTCAGCATTATAACATAAAATTACTAAGGGTGCTCGGGGGTGCTTGAGCTTGTAGCCAAACCAAATGGGACTCTTTGGATCCAAGTTCTGAACAAAGTGGCGCAAGTTCTCAAGCACAACGAATGTATCATCGTCCGCTTTCAAATACCAGTCATAAAGCTGTATGTTTTGTAAATTAAACATTCAACAATCAAATTATTGATTTACAATAAATAAAATAAAAGATCATGGAGGCTAATAATTTTCGTGCGCGCGTACTTTGCTATAGTTAGTTTGAAGGTGCTTAAGGGCAGCTTTAGTCTTTCCCCAGAGGAACCGATAGCCCTCTTTTGTATCCACGAATTGGACCGGAAGCTCTGTGTTGTTAAACCTTCCAAAGAATATCAACTTGTCACATTTTGTTCCCCATGTCTCTAAAATTCAAATTCAAACGATTGAGAAAAAAATTAGCAAACTTTATCATATCCCATCATGGGAAACTATAAAATGTTTGAAATAGTAAAACAAATGTAAGCCGACCTTTAATTGCACGAGCGGCAGCTAATTTGCCCTGACTGAGCAGCACATAGCATAGGATTGTACTCGGTTTCTTTAATGTAGATGAGTAAGTCTGATTCTGATGCAAGGCACTAAATGTGTCAATTTGACTCCGGCCTGGGTCCCGGAGCAAATTCTCCGACTCGGACAACCATGACCATGAAGAAAGGATGAGGAAAAGACCGAATAAAAACACGACAAGGAAGAGTACAGTGGAACACCACAACCACGACGACGGTAACACAATCGCAGAAAACTTGGGGTTTAACTTTGAATGCTTTGAATTTGAGCTTGACAGGCGTACAAATTTCCTAGGAATGTTCCGACACACTCGAGTTATAAGCATTCTACTCAGTCCTATTGTATTTTGTATTTTTTTATCGTGTCACCAATTACGATTGAACGAAGGTATCTCCTGGCTAATTTGGCCCATATTCATTCAAAAATAAACAAACAACAATCGTTGCTTTCTCCACTATTCTTTTCCTGTCCTCCCAGCACCAATGATAAAAGACTCCCTGCTGACTGAAATGCCAACAACAATAACAACGACAACAACAACAGCGGCAACAATACAAAGATACACAAATGATGAACAAATATAATAGATGAAAACGAAACGAGGATAATAGAAGAGCTCTATTCCGGATTTTATTCTTATTTCACTGATTGAAGCATCACAGTTGACGAGCCAATCCAGAAGACAAATACTCAATGGGTAGCGATACAAAGAGAATATTGAAGTGTACCACAAGTAGAGTCTAAAAGACTGTTATGTGCCTTTGCCTTTTCATGGTTTCATGCAAAATGTAGCAAAATAACAAAAGTTAGCATCAGTTTTAGTATATGTACCAGTAGACGTAATACGTATGCATATACAGTATGTATAGTTATAATATATGCAATTTACCCTGCATTTTGGGGTAAAAAATGAAGGCATACACATATTATGTAAGTATTTTGCATTTTATTTCCTACACGAGACACTCATAAAACACATTACACAACAACTATACTCAAAAAATACAAACTTACACATAAACATTATATTCTGTATATCTATACTGTACTTACACTGTAATTTGTGATGCATGTAATATGCAGCAAAGTGAGACACTTGGAGCAGTCAGAAGTTAGACAAGTTCAATGCCTCGAATACACTTAACTTAACTTCATCTTAACTATACCTAACTATGTATCCTACTTACGATTAGATCTTAAAATTTTACAGTCTTTTTACGGATATACATACTTTATAATAGATACTCGTCCTCATCCTTTTATCCTCATGCGTGGATCTTTTTTGTTCTCTGTTCCTTCCCTTTAATAACGGCTCAAATGCATACATATTACACATACAGTATCTTCTGATAGAAAAGTAGCAGCCGATTAAAACGAGGATTGCATTTTTTGTGATTGTCCTGATATACGTGCATGAAAGTTTTGCATCTCTTGCCTTAAGATAGATAAAAGCCTTGGGAAAATTGTGACTTCGATTACATCAACAAAAGCATAATGAATTCTTCACAGTGGACAAGCCGCATTTTATATTTAGGCATGCATTTTAAACTCTAGACTAAACTAGAATTCAAACTGTTTTTTAAAGACGTATTCGGTTTTTCGATTCCTTCGTTTACTCTTTGTGCTATTTACAGATTTTGGTCGCTCATAGAATGCAATTTTTGGGCAACTTTATAAAAACTTCCTATAGTATCACATTACTTGTCTCCTATTCACATACATAATAAATGTATCAAGCCGACGAAATGAATGAATGGGAGCAAAATTGATGAACAAATGATGCAGTTTGCAGGTTCCTCGTGTATTTATTTTTGAAACAAAAGTATTGTAAATGAATCGACTACATAGCTCTTATTTCATCCTTAATGCTGCCAAAAATCGAGAAGTACTCGTATCTGGTATACATCATACACGGAGACACACGGCCCAGTAAATCCTGAGAAAAATGTAGATTAATTAAACGGATAGCTTCGTGATGTTCTGTAATGTACAGCTTTCGGTACCTACAATATTATGGTGAAATTATGCATTGAATAATAATTTACTCTGCGTGCGTACTTACTTTATACAAGGAATTGCGATTGTGACTGTGACTGTTGGACTTAAGACTAAAGACATATCTATGCATGTATGACCATGGTATGTCGTTAAAAACTTGTCTAATAATACGCCAGAACTACTTGTACAGTGTGCATTTCGTACACGTTTTAGCCTATGAGATTAGACAATTAAACGTTAAAAGAATAAAATAATATACAACATGTATGATTATATCAATATCAACAGACTGAATATTATGCATGTTTTTGTAACATGTCCAATGTCTACGTAACGTATATAAAATCTTAAGGTCAATCTTCAATTGATGAAGAAGGCAAAGTATAGCCAAAAGTGTGCACTGATTAGTTGTCAGCTGGAATCGCCTTCGTGACTTGACACACTTTTTCCCATGTTTTTTTTTCTTTCCAGCTAACATCCCTCCCATGCATAAACTATAAACACTAAACATGCTTGATGTCTCCACAACCACAAGTGGTCAGTGTGATTAAAATTTTGTTGTCTGATGTGGATACTTATGCCTATATACTTAGGTATGTACATGCATTATATGATGCATGTTATGTATATAATATACATCAGCACACACAACCATGCGTCATGGATCATACAATATATGTATATGTACATCATCTCCATAGACGTTATGAATTCATCGGTGCGCTTCCCATTTCCAACCAGCATTAACGATAGTACACGAGGAATACAAAATTTAAAATTCAGGAGTGAACAAATTATTGATTATTAGATAAGTAATTAGCAGTATCTGTAGCTTTTTAAGTTGTTTTTAACTTTTGTTCAGTGCTCGTATATTATTACAATAAGCAGTTTACTAGTTACTTCTTTCAAATACAGTCAAAAATGTTCGGACAAAATCATTTTGGTGTGGTAGACTACATTGTTACAATTGTGTCCCTCGTCACCTGCTTGTTTGTGGGCATCTACTATGCCTATTTTAGTAAGCACACTAATGAGGACCTGCTCGTCGGGGGAAGGACCATGAACGTTCTTCCGATCGCAGCCTCGATTATGGTCTCATTTTTATCGGCAATCACTATTTTAGGTTGGTACTTTTGTGTGTATTATGATGCATGACTCTATACTCAATACTCACTATACACGATACACGCATGAAAATCTGGGATTTTTAATTTGTTTTACGGACAATTAAAAAATCTAAACTTTATCCAGGCTACCCAGCAGAAATCTATTCGTTTGGAGCAGAGATTTACATGCAAACGATTTTCCAGGGTTTGGCAATAGTATGCAGTGCATACTTGTTCATCCCATTTTTCTACCCTATGAAACTGACCAGTGTGTTTGAGGTATTGGGCTCATTAAATTAAATACATGCTAAAACCTAAATTAAGCTAAAGATTTGCTAACTGCTTACCATTTGTTGTAACTGGTAACATGTAATATTTTATGTAAAACTTTTGGCTAGTATTTAGAGCTACGTTTCAATTCCATAGCCCTGAGACGATTTGGAGCATCCATTTTCTTTATGGAACAAATTTGTTTGGGATCAATGGTCGTTTATGGTAAGACTTAAAACAATGACAAGAAAGAGAATTTTTAACATTTTGATACATTAGAAACTTAATGGTATTACCGGGATGATTATAATTAATAGCACCGTCAGTGGCACTCAACTCCTTTTTGGGACTTCCCATGTGGATCTCCATTTTCGGAGTTGGTCTCTGCGGAACTCTGTACACGAGTCTTGTAAGTGTATTTCCGAAAGAAATCCCGTAAGCCTATATATTATATATACAGGATCCTACAATTAAAAGATGGCAACGTGTAGAGTGTAGAGAAACTGTTGAATATTTATTTTATTTTGACAGGGCGGGCTAAAAGCAGTCGTGTGGACGGACGCATTCCAGTTTGTGATAATGGTTAATAATTATTGTTGTACCTTTGTGCATATCGCTATTTTAAATTTTACACAGTTTAAATATATAATACAATTGTTTCGGTGCAATCGTTTGACCGTTTTGAGCTTTTATAGGTCATTGGCTTGATGGGTATCGTCATAAAAGCATTTATGGAAGCAGGTGGAGTCCTAGAGGCATTTTCTGTAGCTGGTCAAAATGGACGTCTCAACTTTTTCAAGTGAACATAACACATACAGTACTATATTAATCGAATTTCTCCTTGTACTTTAACATAACAGACATCTCCATGCAATAAGTTACATTAAAAAAATTCAAAAAAAGTGATGGTTCAAACTTTTTTAATCGATTTTAGTTTCAACTTTGATCCTTTTCAACGACACAATTTTTACAATTTTTTCTTGGGCTCCGGGCTGATGACTATTATAAGAACAGGCATTCATCAACTTCAGGTCCAGCGGTATTCCAGTCTTCCAACCCTTCAAAATGCAAAAAGGTTTGTCTGCGTTGTTTGTGCAAAGTCAGTTTTCGTTTGATATTTTGATATTTGACCACTAAATACATAACGTGAGACACAATACAATGGATAATCAAAAGACCATTTTTTAAATTTATATTTATGTTCAACAGGGCCCTTTTGATAAGCGCCCCTTTGAAAGTCTTCGTGTTGACCATGTGTTTGCTCAGTGGGATTGCCATCTACTCTGCAAATGCAACTTGTGACCCGGTTGTAAGCAAGAAAATTGCTAAAGTGGATCAGATCGTTCCGCTATTTGTCTTGGAGCACTTGTCTCACATTCCTGGTTCTATGGGATTGTTCACAGCTTGTATTTTCAGTGCTGTTTTGAGGTACTAACTTGAAAAAATTTGGGTACCCCCTATTCTATAAAACAAATTAGTGTGAATTTTTAATTTCAACAAACCTTGTTCCAACTTTGTCCGTTCTCTTTCATGCAGTTCAGTGTCCAGTATTCTCAACAGGTAATTCCAGTGATTTTCAATGTTAACTGCATGCATAGATACGATTTGAACATTGCAGGGTATTGAAAACATTTTGTTCGTTTCAGTTTGGCAGCAGTAACTTGGGAAGACTTTTTATCCCGAGTTGAAACATTTAGAAACATGGGACCCCGGTCACAAACTAACGTATCTCGTTTACTCAGTGAGTGATAAAAACATGCAGATCTACCCCTTTCTGAAAAGGTTGTACTATTTATTTGCAGGTATAAATGATGGGAATCGATTTATTGATTACCACAGGTTTTCTCTTTGGAATTATTACGATGATCTTTGCCTTTACGACCCAGTTTCTGGGACCGATTTATGCTGCCAGTTTTGCTCTGACCGGTATAAGTACTGGTGCCTTAAATGGTCTCTTTTTCATGGGCATCTTCTTGCCTTTTGTGAATAAAATTGGAGCTGCAGCTGGTGTACTTGCATCCATGGTTTCTATCGGTTATGTAAGTATCCAAGGGTTTATTCATGTACAGAAAAAAATATATCTTCCTGTCAGCACAGAAAGTTGCCCTGTAAACGCGACCTACGGCATTCAGCATGTACCACTTCCTCTTGTCATGAGCAACTTGGACGACGAAGAACAGTAAATTGCTTTTAACTTTGGATTAAAATATTTGATTTTAAAAATGAAATAACAACTATTTATGGTCTTAAAAATGATGCGCGTATATTATTTTTGCATTTCCAGTGCTACCTTTTTGGGAAGTCTCCATTCACTGTCCTACATTATGTATCCAGTTTTTGGGTTTCTTATTGCCGTTTTTACAGGGACTTTTGTATCTGCTCTTACTGGAGGTTAGACATTAGTTTTAATTTTTAATAGAGCATACAATAATCGGTCTAATACTTTGTATACAAAATACAAAAGTAATACAAAAATAATGTTAATCTATTCTATCTCTGGTGTAGGATTTACGCAAAAACAACAGAGGCATATAGACCCTAACTATGTCCACCCACTTGTAATCAGACTGTATGGACGACGTGATAGTGCGCATGATGATGAGACCGGAAAAGAAATGGAAACCTACTCAAGAAAATAGTTATTTAACTAGATACATGTACAATGTACAGAAATACATTATAGATTCTCACGCTTAAGTTGTGGAGTTTTACCTTAAAGTCTTTATTATCAAAGGTAATAATTCATCATTATTCATGACCAAATGTTAATTCACAAACTGTACTATTGTATGTACTAGCTGAGCAGGAACTCAGTTTGTACATAATCTAAACTCATACTTCTGGTAATGATTCCTTGAAAAATAAATAACAAATTTCTGAGACGAAACTCTGTGAATATTGGACATTTTGGTGTAAGGAATTTTTCATTCGTTAAGAAAACTATCCATGAATGAAAACAGTGGTTAAGAAAATAATCAATGTACATAAAAGTATTTACACAGTATATGTAAAAAATTTAAATGTTTACAAACATTTAGGCAAAACAAGCACTTAGAATTATCGTTTAGAATTCGGATGGGCCAACTTCTCTTTCCTTTTCTTAATGTGCTTCTTCATTTTGTTTTCACGCTTTGATGCCTTCTCCTGCTTTACAGCTTTCTTCCTCTCCTAAAACGAAGATGCAACAAACAGAACAATTTATTAAACATTGACATTTTATGTTTTCCTCAGAATATTCACCCAAGTAAATGTACATGCATAAAAAATCGTGAATGGAAATAATACATATATACATAACGTTGAGTGTGAATTTTTCGTCTCTCTACTACATGAGGGATGCACATTGTGCGTACATAATAATATAATGTTTTGGAAGATTTCACATTCTTGTACAAGAAACTTTTGTTATGAATTTTGGCATCTAACATTGTCCAGCTTACCCTTTTTTCCTCCGCCGTTTCATCTCTAGGACGGGCAGAATTCTTGAAATGAGAACCTTCTTCATTTTCTTCGTTTGAACTACCATCACTATCGGAGTCACTTTCGTCTTCACTTTTTTCATCTGCTTCTGGTTTACCTTGGCTACCTTCTGTATTATTTTTCTTGGAACCATCATCCTTGTTACTGGGTTTTATTTTACCAGGTTCTTTGTCTTTTTTCGATGGAGCATCAGCTAAGGAAGTGACTTCAAGTTTAGTGGCTGGACCGGATAAATCAGACTTTAAGCCCAAAATGTTGGCGTAAATAAGATCGATTTCTCCTTTTTTGGCCTTTAGAATATCTCGCTCAAAATGTTGGACCTGAAATTGCAAAGTATGTTAATAAAATATTCTAAAGTTTACAGCAACGCAGCTGCGTTGATGTAAGTAACCTATTTTAATTTTTGAAATTGAAAATTTAAACAATGCATGATATTTAATATCAATTTTAATCGTTAAAGCATAGTTTAATAACTCACTTCATTCATTTTTTGAGGAATAAAAGTCTGCCTGAAAACTTCATTTCCAACATTAAATTCTTCAAATTTCTTGGCCGAGCTTAAAATATTGTCCAAAACCTTGTCGCAATTGGTATCATCAACATCTTGACTTGTTATGAAATCGAATAAACTCTTATCATCTCCTACTAGGACACCTCGCTTTCCAAAAAATACTAAAAATCAATCAGCACAATCAATTAGTGATTACAAACTTAATAATAGAATACAAACAGTTTTATGCATGATATACAATACACAAATTAAACTAATACATATGATATTTTTTATTTTATTCAAAAGGAGAAATACCTTGAACATTCTTCATATCACTTCTCAGAAAGTCTAAACTCCTGGGATGATCATGCTCCACAGACTGTGATACATCAATTACATACAAGTCTTTTGAATCTTTTAAAATTAAATTAAATTCTGAAAAATCTGCGTGAACTAAACGACAGTGTCTAAATAAACGGTAAAGGATCACAAGGCAATCTCGGTAGAGTTTTTTCAATAGTCTGTGCACAGGATGGTTTTCTGCATTAGAGCTTTCCTTTGATGACTCATTTCCCTCTCCATTGTCACCAGAAACATCAAATTCTTTAAGGTGATCCGCAGTGAAATCAATTAAATCAAACTTAACGTCTTGCCTGGTAAAAATAAAATTATTTGCATATTATATAAGAAATGGTTTCAAAAACGAACAAACTAGAATTGTAAATAAGAATAGTATACATAATATACGAGGATATCGGATATAACTTATTTGCTTGTACAAAAGCAACAAAACTTACAATAGAGGGGAAGGCCACCCATTAGTTCCAATAAAGTCCATAACTAACACATGGGATTTCAAAATTCTTGGACAGGGTACGAAAATGGTTTTGGCAGTATGAATACGGGAGAGGTTTCGAAATTCTTTTTCAGCCCAGGTCCTCACCATCTTTCTAGGATTTTTACGACAATAGCCAGTTCGAAAACGGAAATCCCCTGTCACATATTTATCTCTTGCTTTGAAGGTTAAAATTGATGTTTTGTAAATTTTGATGGCGTATGATATATTTTCGGGTCCTGTAGCATGATAAACATTGGCCTCTTTCCCCGTTGATATGCAACCATCAATACTCAAAATTTTTTGATTGCTGATTAGCTTAAATAGGATCATTCTTGTTCTAGGGTCCATAACTTGTTCAACTGTAGCACGATCTTGTTTATCTTTAACCTTTTGTCTGTAATATGCATAAATTAATGATTACATGAAATAAAACCATCAATGGCATAAAAATAGAGTTTCCATGCATCGTACTTCCATTACACATTCATTGCATACTTCTTAACTTTCACGTGTTTACATAAATAAAAGAACACTATCAAAGAAAAACCTCACCTGCTAACACTAGCCTTTTTATTCGCGGATATCATTCTATTTGAAGCAGATGATGTTAGCCCCTGAACCCCTTCAAACTTTTCCACATTAACTTTTGATGCAAACTTTTTGTAATAATCATCAACAGTCTGTTCATTCTGTTGTTGTAATTCAGGCTTCCTTTGACAATTAGGTCCAACATGTCCGGTGTAAATTTCAAGATCATCATCTGAATCATATGAATCGTCACTCTCTTCCTCTTCATCAGAGTAGGTTTTGTTGGCAGAATGAAAGTTCAGACCAAACAAGGCAGCATGATTTCTAAACAAAATACACAACAAGAAACAACAAGGTTTTACATTTTATCTCGTAGTTATTATTTTCAATCTAGTTTACTACGCATTTTTGAAATACCTTTGTTCTAATTATTCAAATACAAATAAGTGTATGTACACTACAATTAAGTATCAACTATTAACCTTAGAATATTCGCCTTAGTTTGATCATCCTCCTCGGCATCGTCAAATTGTCCCTCTGCAGCCTCGTTAACTATTTCGTCGTGTGCAGATTTACTGGAGATTTTACTCACCATTTTGAAGGCTTTGTATAATATTTAACGCCACTTTTAATTATTTAAGTGTCCTTTCTTCTGGAAGTCACCTAAAAATTAGAAAATATTGAAACGTTTTCGTCGTTTTTCCAATTTTGCACACTATTTTGCTACTTTTCTATACACTATACATGAAAACAATTCGCAATTGCAGAATTCACATGGTTATTCGTCGTTCCCGTCAAAAATCATTGAATATTTTCTATGATTCCTTACATTCCTTTCCCAACTTTTTCACAAGTTTCCATTTTTGCTGGCAACATTTCCAGAAACAATATCTTTCGAGTACAAAAGAAAAGTAATCTCGACTCTCGGCTCTCGGCATCATTGTAGTTACCCCTACTGATGTAATGTATTGGTTTGTACAGGGAAAACCCATTTGCTTCATGTCAATGCAGTCCATTTTAAACTTTACTTTTGGCTTAAAAATTCCAGGATGGATTTTCCGTTTTCTGATTAGCTCAGGCGTTGTACATAATCCATAATCTTGCCCCTGACTGGCCATAAATAAACTAATACCTTGCCCTACAAAATTCCAGAATTATGGACATTGGACATTGGTAAATACATAAAATGACTCATACGCTTACACCTTATCATCAAGATTGGGTTTACAGCTTAGAGACAGACCTGTTTGCCTTTACATACTAAGAATTGTCAGGAGAAGGAGAGGCTGCAGAGGAGAAGGTCAAGATAAGAAGTCCCCATAAAGTCATTTAAACTTTTCTATGCATTTTTGACGCGTAACGAGTACTTTTACTTGATCGAAGAAAAATTTTAAAGTATGACAATACAGTAACTATGTATGTAAGATGTAGTATAGGTACATACTTGCGATAGATAAAAGGACCTCAAGTATTATGCAAGTACTCCTGTCCTTAATTCTTTGTTAGATTGTATACATTTAGGTACATGTAAGCTGACCTTAAGAAAGAGCAAACTAAAGTGATACATGAGGAAAATGATGGGGTAAAGGTAAGATAAAATGCACTGCATTCTGTATCGTACTGATATTTTATGTTTTTAGTGTTTTTATGATGCACCTCATCCATAATATTTTATGTTTCATATTTTATCTAGCTGCATAAACAAAATTTTCATCGAACTTTGATAAACAAGCTTGTAACAACTAATCTAACGTTTATGTTTTTCAATTCAATTCAATACAATAATTAAGTAATCACATTAAAATACAATTAGTATGAACAATTCAAGATTAATCTAATTAAATACAGAAATTAAAAACAAGAAATTAAGTTGCAATATCTCGGAATTAATTGAAAATTAGACATATTTCGTGTTAAGTTTCAAGACTATGATATTAAAATATACATGTATAATGATCGTTTGTGTAAACTCCTGTCAAAAGCAGTCAAAAGATATAATATTTTAGCTTTATCACAGGAATTGGCGGCATATAATTTTTTCGGAATAATATTTCCAGAAACCATATAACAGTTTCAGGAAATCATTTTAACCTAGCTATATGCTATAGGCAATAGGCACAGCCTAACTTCTAACACCCGCTTAATTCTTAATTATCCTTATTCTTCCGCAATGTTATCTTATTTCTAAACTCATGTGTTGATTTCATTGACAGAGCATTTGCATAATTAATGCTCTTAACATTTGTCTTTGTCCTTATCTTCCTTTTGTCTCCACCTGAAGTCTATGAGTTGACATTAATATTAAAATAATAATTACCTCGGTGCGTTACGTACATTGGATGCATTTGAAACTTATGTTCTAAGGTACAGTTACAGCACTTTCTTTCAGTCTTTGAGAGTAGCACGAGCTTATTTTACAATTTATATTCTCGGGTCTGGTATTTACTATTCCTGTTTGTAATATATAAGTACATACATTGCGTATTATTTATGCACAGATATTCGTAAGAAATGCTGCTGATTGAATTGAAAAAATGTAAAGTCCAAAGCCTGTACTTTGTAAATCCCGATACGTATCTTCGCATCATACAAAGCTTAAACTCCATGTGAGACATATCAGAAACAGGAAAAATCCACCTTGGTTACACGCAATCAACATTTTGATACGTAATATAATGTTGTAGTACTATGCTCTCTCTTGTATCGTATGATACTTCACTATGTACACATGTAATTATATTGTTGATGTTGTTGTGTCCAGTTCAGTCCATCGATGGTTTATCCAAAAATCCACATGCATACTTACATACTCAGGTAAGCATGAGTATGATACAATTAGGTATGCTGCGTGCAATTTCAATTGAAAAGGTAAATATTCCCCACACACAGGAGGCTGGGAATTTTCATGCACACATGCATCTACATACCAGTTATTGTGTACTTATGTATTTACAATGATCATGATTACCTGTATTGTAACTTTTATTTATGCACTGGCTAGATGCAAAGCTGGCAGTGTTGTCAAGAACAGGGCTGGATAAAAAAGGTAGTTCCAAAAGATGGGCTGGGATTAGTACACATTTCATATGTATATTATACAGGTACTTAACAACCAGAGCTTTTTAATGATTCATACATATGGCAATCCCAAACTGTTGAACTGATCTCTGGAGTTTTTCTACGGGGAATTGGTCAGTACATTTGATGCGGACATTTCTCGTTAAAATGTGCATAATTTTTCAAAAAGACAGGATAGGAAAAGTCTATTTCACCACAGATTTTAGCCAAGTTAAGGAAAAAAACATTTGAAAAGGGCCGTGAGCTTTGGAGACATCTTTGCTCGTAATCTCTACAGTTGACTTTCAATTCCTTAGAATTATCAGGCAACTTAAATTGTATAATGATAGCTCATTGTCATTGTATATTGTATCGTATATTTACATATTATTGTATCATATCTCCATATTATGTAAGCGGATGTACCCACTTATGGTTTATCATTCCTGGAACAACTCACCGAGGCAATTAATTACTACTTTTAACTTTTGCATATGGTAAAATAATGAAAAATCCCAGTTCAGTCCTTTAGTTAACTTTTTGCAGTACTTTCGCGCGTTCTTCGTTACATGCATAAGAACTTTTAACCTGAAAATTGAAGACAGAAAGATGTCAATCTGTTACAAAAATTACTATCAAAGGAATCAAAGAAAAACCAAGATGTGTAATTGGTAAAAAAAGTACAGGTACTAATGCACATGACCTAACTTTTTGTTATAACTAGTTTTATACCTCTGTTACTATGTTTGAATGTAAATAAATACCCAACTTTAGAATAGTAATTTTTAGAATTTCCATAGAATCGACGCATAAACATCCAGTCCAGGTCACAAATGCAGTAAATACACATGGCAGATAGAACTAACTAATGTATAATACATTATGTATTTTTATCCCCTCGTCAAAAGAACCAATTCCAAAAAAGGAATCCGTGTATGAAAAAGCGCACTTGATTCCCCTTCCGCTTCATTCTATTTCTAAAAGTACAAATGTCGGTTTAACTACAAAAGTAATAGTACACAATATTATTTTTTTGCACGACTACAATCTCTACAATTATTATTTTCATTTGCTAGCCATAACCATGCAATCATCATAATATATATTATGTATATGTATATTGTATATTTTGTATTCTGTATACTGATATTCCTCTTTTTCTGAACTAAACTCGCAGTCACAGCATCCCTTTCTCTCCGCACAATGTACACTGAC
>JAQIVE010001406.1:0-25259 GCA_034698285.1 Sminthurinus bimaculatus | reverse complement strand
CAGCTTTCGCGTATATATACGCGCATCGAAATGCTTATTGATGGGCCGGTGCCGTACTATTCAAACATATACGGTAGTTTATTTAAACGTTTTTCTTGTTTCACCCTGTATTGTGCCTTTTTGTGAGTACTGACTGTTGATCTTGGAGAAACTTCACTTGTGTATAATTTTAACCTCGTTTTCTTCATCCTAATCCTACTTTTGTCCCTTCTTGTAGCTGTACTGAGAGATACAGAGTGCAACACTCATCTTTATATAAGCCCAGTATATAACTACCTACAAGTATAAAGAAATCACAGATTGTTATATTCTGCTTGCTTAACTTTATCAAAACAACAAACAAACAAGCAAGCAGGCAAGGTGTATTTTATTGTAAGCATAATATATAGACATTCATGCACTTTGTATGGTTTTCTTCTAAAATAAATACATGATAGTGTGATACATTACTGATATACGCGTATGGTAAATTCGGAAGTCGCCAACTTGCTCTCTTTTTCATCATGCCATAAGGCTTTATACTGTTTAGTCTAAAAGCAGTCCGTTTTATCGGGGCTAAATTTTTAAGTTGTAAATCTAATTTTGACAAAAGCTTTCCCCCTTTACCTTGGCCGTGTCTTGGCATTTTGGCTGTATGTATGTATGTATCTATTTGGACGTCGTTTAATAGCATTCAGAGATTTCTCAATTTTCTATTAAATCTTACTTTCAAATTTTTCCCTTCATCTCGGATTTAATGTAGTAGCCGTAATTGTAGCAGTTGACGAGATATTGCGGATTTCATTGAAAATTAATACGATGTATTTTTATGATGTTTCCCGACTTTTGGGAAAAAAATTAAAGCAAAAAATACAAGTTAGAATAGTTAAATATAACTGGACAACTCTCTTCATCAGACGACTTGGACGACGAAGATGACAAAAAGTGTGGATAAAAATATTAAAGTTTCATGTTTTGAAATATTATCTTCTTTTTTCCCTTTAAAGTTTTTGATAGCCAATGGACCGACAAATGAACATTTCAAGCATTTTTTCTTCCAGTTTTTGCTATGATCTTTCCCCGAGTTTAGTTATACATACTGCAATATTTGCCATAAAAAGTTTCGTAGCTCTTTAAGTTTTTTGCAGCCATTTTTTCAGCAACAGATAGTTAAAAACGTTGGACTTCCTCTCCCATTTTTTTGTTCTTCCTTCATTTCCATGTTTATCTTTTATCTTCATTTGAGCTCCATTTTTCCTGCCCGTCTTCTTTAATAATGTTTATTACTTATTTAATAATCTGACTACTGTGTGTACTTTGTACATAATATGTACATAGCATTTTCATTTTTATTTTCATCTTCATTTTTCTCATGTTCGTGTCCTTTGACTCCTTGTTGCAAAATCTCCACTGTGTTTACATCCCAGTTCTCCAGATTTTTCCTCATTGGCTCGTTCTCATTCCCCATCTAAAACTATACAATAGCGATGGACAAGGCGACGGCAGAGTCAAAAGCGAAAGACAATAGGAAAATGCAAAAGAAGCCCATGCAGAAAAAAAGGATGAAAATGTATGGAGTAAAAATAAAAGGGCCGGAAAGCCAGCGGCAAATAATTAGTGCATGTCAAACGTACAAGAGAGGAACAAGAACAAGAGAACAACAGAAAACAAGAAAAGCACAAGTCCAAGCAAAAGTAAATGTACATAAGCGTGTTTAGAGATAAAGATACAATAGAATAGACAGAACTTGAGCAACTGCAAAGAAACGACGGCAAAGACGACGACTTTTGAAGAGAACAGCAAGAGGAAAGAATATAATTTAGCATTTAATTTATGTAAAAGAGTCTTTGTAAATTCATCTAAGGATGCTCTCCGCTCCACAATATAAAATTTGGATAGATGTAGGCATTCATTCGCTTTGTACAATGTGCAATGTGTAATACCATAGACTGGAAAATGTTTCACATGAACAGGATAAGAAAATCAAAAGAGGACGACTTTTACTCTCAAACGAAATAGAAAGAGTCGCAAGTCTTGCATATTCAATTTTCTCTAAATTGTGCGAACACCCTCTTGTCTATTACATGTACATACATTATACATACATGGACAACGTACAAATATAAATATGCATTGTCTATGCATGCATACGCTAGAAACTCTTATCCAGCACTAGCTTGAGACTCCTGCACTTTTTCTATGTTTTTTACCATGTTCGCAGAAGTTTTGTATTATGCTTTGTACTATACAATTTGTAATGAAATTCTGAGCAAAGTTGACAATTTGCACAATTTCCATCTTTTTTCTTTTTCTTTTACATAATGAAACACACTAGAGAGGGGCAGAAAAAAAGAGGAAGCAACGCATACTTTTATTATTATCATTATTATTATTATTACATTTACTTTTTTTCCCTCCTTTTTAGTTGTTATGTAATGGCCAAAGTCATTATGAGAATTTTTTTAGTTTTTTAAATAACGTGTTAACTCTCAACTCAACTCAACTCGACTGCAGCCAAGCCCAGTCAAGACAACTTGGTTCAACTTTAATGTGTAAAAACGTTCGTTTGTCAAGGGCCGACAAACGAAGGGTTTCAGAAAAAATGGAATTAGATAGGCAAAATGTTAAGAATGTATATTTTATGCATGTATCAAGTACAGGTTCATCCATACATATTTATGTGTATGCGATAGATATGTACATGGTTGCTGTTGAGTTTGAATTTGAATTTTGAAAGGATCAGGGAGAGAAATACAGATGTACATAATGCGGATGCACATGGGAAAATAGGAAATAGCTTTAAAGTTGAGGAGATAACACATAGATACATACACATTAGTTACGTAACGTAGAATATGTGCGATTAACACAAAAGGAGAACGAAAGTACAATTAGCACCCAGTTTGTTGCTTTTCCTTCAAAGGACTCTTTGCTCTTCGTCCTCTCAGTTTCAACGTAATGCCATGTGTACAAAATATCGTATTTTTCCCAAAGTTTTCCCCTCTTTTTTCCACAAGCTGTAACTTTTTAACAGACAGCAAAACAAAAACTGGTGAAAGAATGATTGACGACGACTCTATTTCTTTATCTATACATAAATGCCTTTTAATCCTTTAAATATGCATACATACATTGTATATTTTGCATCTATACACGAATATTTGAGAGGTTTGAGTAAAAATTAACAACTTTATTTAATTTTAGTGAGTTTTTTGTCTGTTTAACTGCTGTTTATTTTCCATTTTTTCGAAAATATAAATCCACCTAGTAGGCAATAAATGCTCGTGTCTAATTCCGATTCCTTTGAGCCTTGAACTTCTTTTACATACATTGAAAATCACAATTAAGCATTATATTGAATCACTTGTTTCTTTGCGTAGTATCAACCCGTCCCTTTATGTCTTGCTTTTCAGAGGGGAGCAAAAAACATGTATTAAAATTCCCATTTAAATCTGATTCAAATCTTAATCGTAATTTCAATGTACATTCCATTATTAAACATTTTTCCATCAAGCATCATTCTCTTAACGTTTTAGAGTTTAGAGTTCCTATTCCCTGGTACTTGTATCGCTATCTTGACGACAGGCCATTTATGTGGCGCTTCATGTCTTACTTCATAAATTTATAAGTGCATTAGTAACTGCATGGTTGATTTACTTGGCTTGTAAAAGCATTGTTTTTATTTGAATGTTGTATGTACACTGTACACTTTGGACTTGGCTACATTTTAAGTTGTTGTTAATGTTTAATGTTTCATTTTGATCATTTAGATGGTCATTTACATTAGAGTCCCAGCTCAGATTCAGATTCAAAGGTCAATAACAGAATCAATATTGACTTGTAATTGTAACGAGAAACGAGACATATTTTATTTTTCGTGGAGCAGTGTTCCAGAGAGTCGCCACCACAGTCGAGCCAACAGCAAAAGTCAGAGCTTTTGTCAGCCAGGAGCAAAAAGAGAGTTGCAATGAGAGCTGAGATAGACGAGGCAACGGCAAAGGCAAAAGTCAGCGATATTTAGAAGCTTCCATAAATTATTTGTCTCACACACAAATACATACACACACACACACAATTTAAATGAAATTGCCGGGACTGCAAATAAAATTTAAGTACAAACATAAATTACCCAAAGAACGATATTCATGAATTCGTGAGAGAGGACGACGACGACGAAAAGGGAAAAGATAGAGAGCGAGAAACCCACGTTTTCAAAGGAGAGTATCTAACTACGTCCAAAAGAACAGAGAAAAATTCTCAAGTTCAAATGAAGAACAGCTCCAGCATAGTATTCAAAAGGGAGAGAATAGGCAGGCAAAGAGTACAAGAACGAAAGAGAGAGAGAGAGAGGAGCGTTGAAAGATAAGGAAATATGTGCCTTCTCAAATGACTTTTTATCTCACGCCTTTTGCAAATAATTAATGACGAGGAATGGAGAGCAACAAGAAAGCCGAGGAATTCTGCTGAATGCTGTTGTCTGCGTTGCCTCTCTCCATTCTCCATTCTCTCGACTCTGAACAGTTCTAATAAAAATAATAATAACGCAGATAATTGTATTACTATTCAAAGTAACTAGAGTAGGATATGTGAAATAAAATGCTAACTATTACACAGATGATCTCTGTTTCTGTTTTTCTGGACCTCGGCGTATCGATTTAAACGTTAAATGAAAAATCCTGATGTTTCCAACGTATGTATAGATTGTAGATGCAATTAACATATTTACATTACATTGTATACATACGTAGGTAAGTATTTATTCACAAAACTTGGAGTCAATTTAAAATTACCGACTTTGGTATGTGATCAAAGGGGAAAAGTAATACCGCAAAGTGTAAAAACTGTCAATTGACACGATAGGGAGAAAGATGTAGCTTTATTGCTTTTTTTGGGCAATTATTGCTTATTTAAATGGAGTTTTATACTAACAATGAAGTAACAAGTACAACAGTCTTTTAAAATGGAAATTCCAGAAAACAGAAAGGCTTTAAAAAATGTGTAATAGCTCGTAGTTTTTCCCCGCTGTGTGACTGTATTATTCCTCTCGGCAAACATTAACTAACTTGTAAAATTTCCCAATAGTTGATAGGTTATAAATATATATTTGTTATTTTCTATTCAAATCATGCTTGTACTTCTCAATTTCAAATCAAACATAAGTAAACTAATGCAACAATAATAATTTCATGAATTCATTCAATCATCTATGTACTTAATTCGAAAATACGTTAAACGTTTATTAGTGCTACATTTACATAACTAAAAGTTTGAAAGGTCATGTTTTTCATTATGGTGACTTTTTTATTTCCCTTGATTGACTGTTACGTTTTGAGATTGATTATTCTCTTCTCTGGAAGGTTGACAGTAGGCCAAACCTGTCATTTGATCTTTAATGCAAGCACTTCCAATGGGGTAAAGGCAGCAGGGAGTTGCTCCTTCTCGACAGATTTCACCCTCCTTTAAACATTTCTGAAAGGGAACGAAAGTAGGATTTTTAAATCAAGTAGGTATATATGTATGTTATAACTAACACTGCAATTATTGCTATTGTGTAATTTTTTGTAGATGCATTGGCGTGTTTAATATAGAAGTATCAGTTAAATCAAATCTCACTGTGCATGTTTTTGTTTGTGCATCGGGATTGGCCATTCGGCACTCGTATTTGATTCCAGGTTGAGTAGGATCCGACTGGCAACAGTTGCTGTCCGCCTCACAAGGTGCGTCTTTGACCTCTCGGTTATATCTCGGACACTGAGTAAAAGTTAATCATTCCATGTTCATGGTTGTTTTTTGGCATTAAGTATTAATGAGTAAAACGCAACCTTCAATCAAGATGTACATGTGTGTATAGTATGTGCATTGTGCAAGTAGCAAGTACCTCACGACAAGTGCCTTCCTTGGCCCCGGATTTTATAGCACAGGCAGTTGGAACGACTCCTCCACCGCAGCATTCATTTGCTCCCTTCGCCACAGTTTTACAGGGTTTCCCTAGGCCTAACCGACACTTTAAATGAAAGTCACAAGTTACAAAAAAAGACGTTCGAACAAGGAAAATGAGCTCTTTGCTAACGTGTTAAAAGATTAACTCACGTTTTCACATTGGTAGTTTCCCAATTTATTTTTCCGCCCTGTATTACAAAATCTGCCGTTGCAGCAAACTTCATCACCAGCAAAACACTGCTCATTATTACCTAATAAATAAATAAACCAAAGCAAGAATGAAATTAAAAAACGTAAAATAAAATTTAACTTCAAAAAAAGCTAATTGTAAGCCAAAATTATTTAATAATTCAACGACTGAACTTACAGGTAGGACGGATGGGAAAAAATGGTTTGTAACCGTTGTTACTACCCGCATTGGTACCACCGCCGTTGTTACCACCTCCACCTCCATTGTTAGCACCATTGTTACTTCCTTGTCCTACATTGTTTCCTTGCCCGTCATTTAAATTCTGACCTTGGCCAGTGGTCTGATTGATTGAGGGCCTTTGTTCTTCCACATACTGTAGAGAACACATGATATATTTAACAAAGTAAGTACAAGCCAGACTGCTTATGAGCTAACGCATAACTTTTATCTTATTGTTTTTAAGTGTTATAATTATTAATTATTGTCAAAACTAATTTGAGTGTATAAACTTACAACAATGCACTTTTTATTCACAGGTGTTCCAATGGGGTCGTTAGCGCTTGCGTTTGGGTCTTCACAACTTGCTGGCGGACAACATTCTCCTCTGTACTTGCAGGACTCCTTTTCCGCTGTACATTTTGGCTGAAGTATTATAAATTTTTCCAAGCAATCAACATTCGATCATCATCCAATAATTAAAAATACCGTGAAATGCTTGAATTTTTCGACAGTCATATAAGCTTTTTTTAACTTCGAATTCGGCCTAGTACTATTCAACGTGTCGTACTTTACAAAGCTGTCGCACAATTCAAGCATTTACGGTAGTTAACAAATATGAACATTGCATAATTTCAAAATTTTTAGTACTTTTATCGACGGAAAAGGGAAAATGTTTTGGTAAATTCCGTTTCCGGACTTTGGTCCTTCGGACATGTCCGGACATTCCTCCGTCACATTTTGACATCCTGTTTCAATCATCCTGCAAGATTCTATACACAAGCCAACCACGTCAAGTGAAAGTCAAAATCAAATCGAAAGTCAATATTACAACACATTTTACAATAACCTCTTCAAAATATTGCGAATGGTAAAATATTGTCAAATTTTAATAATCGGGACAATTTTTCTTACCGCAGTATTGTGGTAGATTTTCAAAAACTTGCAGAGAATAGCACCAAAGGTCCGACTCTGCATATTCAGGATTTTGACAGGCAGCATGATAGGCACAAATTTGTGCATTGTCCTTACAATCCGCTACAAGTATAATATTATTTCAACTATACATTTTAGTCGCTTTTCCTGTTATTTTGAGTTGCAATTTGTTTAAATTTAATTTAAAACTAACCGCATTGTTCAACAAACGCTTTACAACTGACGTTCGACTCCCCGTCTGGAGCTGAGGAATTTGTCACGGGTTCTTGAGCAGATGGACCTTGAACTATGGGGACATCTTGTCCACTGACATGGAGAAATGTGGAACCACAAAGGCCGAGTAATAAAGTTCCAGTAAGGATTCTGCGAAAAATTCAAGAATTAAATAACACAATCGCACTCCGATTCCTTGTATAGCTTAGCTAAAAAACTATTCGGGTAAAATATTACAAGGCCAACGGCGAAAAAAACAGATATTTCTCAATGTCAAAAATGTTGAAAAACATCCGTTTTTTCAGTCGTTCGGTAAATATTTCAAGCAGTTTAACTCACATATACTTTGCCATTTTGTAGAATTAAACGAAAACAAAACAATGAATTTTCTAAGCTATTGCACCATGTATCTTTTTTATCTACAATAGAAATGAAAAAAAAACAGTTGGTATTGTGACTGGTATTTTAATACTGGAATCAATGAACTGGAGTCAAACGTTTTATGAATTAATTCGTTTTTCATCATCATTTATAATCATATTATTACAGACGACTTCAGGAAGCATTGTCTTATTGTAGTCGTTCACTGCCACTGTCAAGACAATTGTATGGACGTATTATAATTTCCATACAATTATCTACTCCCTTACTGCGTTCAATTTTTTACAGTGAACATTTTCTTTCAAAACCTTTTAAAAGCAATTTCTTTTGCTTTAAAACCAAATATTTTTTATCGGCTATCTGTGATCGCAAACCGAAGGAGAGTCAGAAGCAATATTTGAAAATCAAAACGACAACAGAAGCAACTTGAGATTGTAAAATTCTTTTACGTCAGCTGATTTTATACTTATACATAAATTCAAATAATACAACTTTTTTTCACAGTAGACAATGCACACGTTCACGTCAGTTTTTGATGGAAAGGTTTCAACATATTACTGCTTTCGTCAGATTGGTTATATACGCCAGGCATCTTCATGTATACTGTGTGTGTACTAAAACTTTTCAAGAAATTACGCATAAAATTTAAAGGGCATTGTACATTGTACACTATAGGTACAGTAAGTATTTTCTGCTCAAATAAACGTTAACTCACCAAACATTATCAATTATCAGGAATCAAATGTAATCACTATTATTATTTTTAATTTCCATCTGTGAAAGTAAATGTAGTAAAAAATGGATCAAAAGCTCACAGCAAGACTTTTCTTCGTAAACTTATTTTTATGTAACTGCTTTTGGCCTTGTCGTCCATGCAAAAAATATTTGAATGATAAGAATTTAAATGTAAATACCTACAACCTACATGCATACCCGATTTTGGGGAAAGAATAAAAAAACAAATACTGTGTAATTTCTCATTAAGCGGTCAAAAAATTAGCAAACTCATGACGCCTAATGAAAAAACACTCACATATGTATGATATGCTGCTGCACTGGGGTTTTATCCAATTGGGGAGAACAGAAGAAGAAAATATCAAGAGCACTGAGACAGCGGTATAGTTGGCAGTTTGCACTCATTTTTATACAAGATTCAAGAAATACATAAGAAAATATTAGGCATCTCTCGAAGGATCCCTTCATTTTTCACAGGGATGAACAGAGAATTGGATGCAAAGATGGATGTCTTGTACATATTGTGACGGATAAAGTCGAGAGTAAAATTCAATTTAAAATCCCAGTATTCAGCAGTTTGCGGAGCAAGGCGAGCTGTACATTGTACAAGGATTTGATATTCACCGAGCGCAAGATAATGAGAGCAAATTTTCCTGGACTTGAATGGTAGTGAAAGCTAGCTGGAGTCTCAACTTAAGTCAACTGGTGCTGTGATGGAGTGAAAAGAGGGATGCATCCGTATCCATTTGATGTGCACATTCTCACAGTTACTCCAAGATTACCACCATAAAAATCATAAGATGTGTTCTATCAAAGTAGTGTGTACACTGTGAAATGTACATAATGCGGGAACACAGATACGACGCGCGATTGACTGACTAAACGCTTAGATAGTTCAGAATGGGGAGCTCTACATTCTCCAGTCAAGTCATATGCACTCACAACTTTTGTCTTTTTTCAGACAAAAGTCTCAAGTTCAGCGAGTTGCGATGTTGGAACCAAAACCGAGAAAACCCAAAGAGAGCTTACACAGATATTTTCAGATACATGCATAATGTGCAATACTGGGAAGTACGAAAGGGAGACGGAGGAAGTGCATGTAATTTCCGATTCCGACTTGCTCATTTTTGTTGCCTTGGAAAGTATAGTATGTAAGTATGCATAATAAGTATGTAACTCATTATGCTTTAAGGACAAGATGCTTGAAAGTGTGGGACAATTTGAGGAAGCTTTTTATAGATACTTCTAAATGAAAAACGTCTGCCTCCTTTTCTTTTTTGTTCCTCTCACCCTCGTCATCATCACACTTTAACGTACTTAGAAAGAGCAGTTGACTACTGGGATATGGATAGGGTTAGTACATTGTCTAGATTCAGATCTGGAAAACGGAGCTATAGTAGAGCCTCCAGTTACATGTTACATACATAAGTGGGAAAGTTGACAAGGATTGTAAACGTGAGCAGGATGCGGATCAGGATGCCTTGGGCTTGACTTTGACTCTGGTTAAGGATTGGGGTGGAAAAATCAAGCGATAATTAGCAACTAAAACTGTTTTCTCAACACAATTGAGTTTTACCCGCATAGTGATGCACCTATCGCTTTCATTCTCATTGCTTCCACTCTGCAGTCTCTGCACAGTTATTTTTGGAAATTGATATGAAATTCCTCTCTTTGGAAAAGTATTTCTATTCAACCCAAAATGTATCGGTAGCTTTCATCCTCCTTTGTAAGTATACATAGATTTTCTTCAAAAATTGACAAATACTGCTGCAATTTTTCCTTGAAACCACAAAAATTCATTAGCTACATACATTCATGTCAACATGCTACATTATAGCTTATTTATTTTCTGCACCTTCTGTAAATAACAGGAAAATTCTTTTCTTATTCTTTCCCATTCTTCGTCCATTAATCGCTTGCAAAATTAAAGAATCGTCAACAGACCCAATCTTTGACATTTGATGCATAAATATCGCAACTTTTGCTAAATATAAACAGATAAAAAAGAATGAAACATTTACTCTACAACCATATTATTAATTATTAATAATACAGACTTAATTTTACAAGCATGATGGCGATTGGCGATGGCTAGTGTCTGAAACTGCTTTTTATGCATTTTTTGCTAACTCCTCATTATTTTTCTCACCCTTTCGCACACTGTAATCATGGAAACGTACATACATAAGTTGATGCCCAACGCTTTTTTGCTTGCTCAGCTCTTGTTTCAAAGTCTGAGTTTGCAGTTCATTGTCTGCCAATCAAGGTTGCTCACTCATATTTGCCAATGAATTGCAGAAGCGTTTGTTTTATGTACGCAGTAAACTCACTTGCAAAATGTAACTGCGTAAGACCATGTTACTAAATGTGTATGTATAACAAGAACTACTATTTTCACATTTTACTTAAGCGTATCTATATATTATAGAGATGTACTTAAATAATGAATCCAGACTTGAAATCGATATTTTATTCTTACAACATCTTCATTTAATCTTCAAAAATAGCTCAAATTCTTCGCCTCTTCTCTCGTTGTTTGTTTACGATTATGTTACAATTAGTATGAGTGATTTTGATAAAATGGCACATGTTTGTCTTTTACTAAACAAAAAGCACAGTTTAAATTCTCAGACGCATGTGATGACAGCAATAAAGAGGCAGAGTGAGACAAACGTGGCGGAATGTATGTATTTCAATACAACATTTATACTCCATGCAAGTAATCATATCTCTTTCAAGCTTGTATATAGTATACATGCACAAGTACTATTACAGCTGAGTAACTTGTATACTGCATACAACAGGCAAAGGCAACTGTTGGACTTGGACATTTGCTCGTTGATAAAACGGTACATAATGCAGAACTTTGGACTATCTGAATCCTTTGCATGTTGGCTGTGGATAATTTATTTCAGGTTGTTTGATACTCAGCTTATTGTGACTGTGAGCCAAGAGCAAAGGCAATGACTCATTGCCTGAGCCTGTACAGTACATGTACATGAATGTGTGTGTGTTCAGGTTCATGTTGCTACACACACCAATCCCGTACATACATAATGCATACAAATCTGAGTTTATTGGAATGAAGGCGAGGAGGATGTCGACTGTCGAATCATGAATATGCATCTCTCGCCATTTAAAGAGTTGTGGTGTATGTATATTCTTGTGTACGCCAACACTAACTACATGAATTGGAATGACTGTTGATGGGCATCATTAAATCAGGAAGTTTCAACTGCACGCGATTTTCAGCTGCGTTTACGATGATAGGACGGGCAGAGGCAACATACTTCTTTCGTTCTGTCCCCATCGACTCTATACATAAGTATCTATGTATAAGTATTCTCTATCCTGTGTAACGTATGAAATTCATGCTCATATCTCTACCTATATCTATACCTACCTTTATGCACATTTGGTACGCAAGCATTTAATAGGGTTTTTTTGCATTGCTTCGTCTGAACTATTCGTTCGTTCTGTGGGCTGCGCTGTGCTCTCTCTCTTCTCTCGGCCATTTGAAGCGACTAGGAGCAACTTGAAAAGTTCGCTTTAGCTTTGGTATGGCTTTGGCATTGGCTTCAACTCAGACTTACGACTTTTGTATGTAAGCGCATACGCCTCGCCAACTTGCATCTCTAGACCTAGAAAAATTTTCTCGTCTCGCCAAGACCGTCCTGTAGCGAAAGGGTTTAAGCGATGTTTGGGTATCCGGTAAAGAATAGATGAATGGGTTCAAATCCCTGACACGTCATATTATATACTATATAAATATTTACACTGAAGATTTACAGAAAAAATTAAACTTAAGTCACTTTCTCTGGCGTAGCCTTGGTTGGCAATTTTCTCCGGTTAACATCCTGGACAGAGCTTTGGTTGAGTTCGAGTCTCAACAAAATACGGTCAAATTTTGGATCTTATACGAGTCAAATCTGGGAAATAATCAGTCTAAAAACGGAGTGAAAGTGAAGAGAAACTCGAGAGAAATCGGATTCAAAAACGGGAAATTTCTTTCATTTTTCCATTTTTCACTTTCACTTTTTGCTTTCTTTTTATACATTTCTACGTATTTTTTGAGCCATTTAATTATTAAAAGTTTTCTCCTTTCTCTCTGTGTCAATTTTCTTGAATAAAATACAGTTTTGTAAAGTATTTCTTTTTTACCCTTCCATTGTTTGACTAAAGTTGTGAATAAACAAATGTTGTTGTAGCCACTAAGAAATTTTTACTTTGACTAGATTTTTGTTTTCGGTCGTAGAGAAGTAACAACTATTTCTGAGGAGAATTGTGGTTTTAAATACTACCTAATTTTCAGTATACACTTCAATTTTTCTTTCGATTTTTTGGTTCAATGAGCATATTTTGAAGTTAAGTTTAATTGACTTGTTACTTCTGAAAATACAACGAAAATATTTTGCTCGCTTATTTCCTCGTTGATGTTTTTTTTAATCATAATAAAGCCTTTTAATAAAAACTCTAAACAATCATTTTTATTGCCTATTTTAATTTGTTTTTTCACTTTTAACAAACAACAAACACAAAAAATGTCATGAAAATAACATGCTACTTCTCTTGTGGTATTCTGTCCAAGCGTTTTTAAGTTCATTGTTCTCAAAACCCTAAAACATTATGGAATAAAAAAATTTATGTGGCGTATTTTTATACTCATACTTTTCAGTTAAAATCATTTCACTCGTTGCAAATTAAACAAAAGATGCAAGTTAATTTAATTAGTCGTTAGTGCTTCGGAGAAAGCGAGAAATGCATGCAAAAAGTACAAAAAATAACAGCGTCAGTTTTCTCTCAATATCAGTATCAGTTATTATCCACAGAAAAATTATACACTCTTTTCTGGTCGTACATGTTGACAGCAAAAAATTTTAAATGATGGAACTGAAGATATGCTGCTGAATTTTCCCCACAACATTTTCCAGGATCTTTCTTTTTTTATTTTCATTGACATGCAGTTCACACCTGCTTATGTACGGTAGAGGATACTGGAAACTGGCTTTCTTTTTCTTCCCTCTCTCTCCCCTCGTCTCCAGACCTTTTTTCAGCCATAGTAGTTCGTTGTCGTGCAAAAGAAAAAAAGGAAGATGAAAGTCAGTAGAGGAAGGGGATAGTAAAATGACAGAACATAATGCTCCTATTTTTTGAAGAGATCTTAGTTTTGAAAAATGATCGGGTCCAAAGCAGTATCACAATGATGAATAAAGACAGAGCGAAAATGGCGATAATGCCATCTTTTTTTCAAATCCCCTCATCCTCATACATCATACAGTCATATAAGGAAAAGACTTTCTCCTCTGCCCCTTTTCCCTTATCTATCTTTTTGGGCCATTTTATAGCTTTTTGACATGTTATAAATGACCATCTGACAAAACTAGAGATAGAGAGCAAAGAACAAAGATACTGAAACATAGGCAGAGAAAGCAAAGAAAGACATATGTAGTTATCTGAAGAATAATACAGTATAAAATTCTCAATACTCTCAAAGTCTTGACTTGAGTTTCATTTGATAGGGGATAACTGTATTCGTATTCGTTCTCGTATTCATATTCGATTTTCCATATTTTTTCTCTAGCTGTAGATAGAGAAAAAATTTCAAATCCATCGATATCGAAATCGACTTTCCTCCCCAACTGCTGCTTTATCGTATTATAATAACGTCACCTTCATCATTCCTTCTATTTTTTGTGAGGGTGGACAATGGATACAGAGAGACAATAAATGTTTGGAATTTGGAAGCAAATCAGAGGATATGAAATCGATGCATCTAGTGGAATAAAAAAATGAAAAAACGATAGTTGAAGCTCACATGAGATGTAGGAAAATGAATAATGCCGACAAGTGCAATAATTGTTGGAGTTCGAGTTGTGGTTGACATTTTATATAATATTTTGAATAGGTAATGCATCCATTTTTCATGAACTTATTTTAAGTATAAAAGCTTCAATCGGCTTCTTGGTTAAAAGAATGTGAGTAAAAAGAAAATAAACACCAATTCGTTTTTCATCCTTTTTTTTCTTGGTTGAACATAGACAATTGCTACGAATATGCTGTTTATCATGTTATTGAAAAGTTATTTAATAGACTAAGGTACAACATTTAATGCGAGATGGATTTCATAGCAGGTTGCAAAATAAAATATGTCATAAAACGCATTATTAAAAATCTTATATATAGTATACTTTATTTTATTTTACAAAAATTCGACACTATTCATATTTTCCATGTATGTACGTACAATTAATTGTTCTTGTTTTTTCTTTGTTTATTTTTTAATTTAATTTATTTTAGTTTATTTTGTATCTATACAGTAAATTCGCTTTGTCCACACTGTGAGTTCATCCTCGTGTTATTTATAATATATTTGTATTTCTTAATTTAATAGATTTGAATAACGTGAAAGTTTTTAAATATAGGTAGATATTTATTTCCTTCATCCGGATCAATATTTTGCTTATCAATTTTTATGGTTTTTGGGAAGTTTTGCGCAATCTAAATTATTCATGGAATTTTTCACAACACGTCCGTTGACAGGCTAAAACAGTTCACTTTTTTCTTTCGCCTTCAACCACTTTCTCCGATTCTTACATCATGTCATGTACAACAATGTAGTACTATCGACAGTTTCTACGTAGAATTTATTTTTTCTTTGAGTACACATGTTTTGGTAAAGTCGTGGTCCGACTTGAAAAATTTTGGCACACGCTGTGAAATCCCATATCCCATCGATCATCCGCAGAGTCGACAGTAATTTTTTATCTTGGTTACCATTAAACAATGCGTACAATGTATTTTTACGCGTTGATACCTTAGTTTTTTTTAAATAATAATAACATCATACTTCTATATTACTTTCGTCAGTCAGACCATTACACCATTGTATAGTAATTTGCTTTCCATTTTTGTTAGAAAAAATAATATTACACATATGTATAGTCACATTCAAAATTAAAGATGAATACACAATGACTGATTTTGTTTTTGCCTACTGATTTAATGTAACGATTGTTGAATCTATGTAATTTTGTTTAACATGTTATTTTTATCTCTTGTTTCTTTTCTGTTTTGGATGAAATATGTAATTTCAAAATGATACCCAACATTATGTATGTAACATTTATTTCAAATCAATTCTATAAATTATTATTACAAACTAACAATAAGACACATCACACGTCTCATACATCCTCATCACATACAACCACACTAATGATAATAAAATTAACAAAAAAAACTACAACCTATTGATTGGAACTTGATAGTGACGTCAGGCTTCTACGAATCGTTAGAACTCTAGTCGTATAAAAACTGTTGCTTGATTATTGTATATATACATATTTAAGTTTACGAAGCGCAACAAGCAAGATAAAAACGCAACAGTTTTTTGACTTTTGACCAGAGTCGCATCAAAACGTAAAATCGCGTGCACAATAGTTATTTTCACATTATATACAAACAATAATGATGAATAATTATAATTAAATAAAAATTAATCGCATAAAGTAAGGATTTTACAAGTAACACTAAATTATAAACAGGGAACGAGGATATTATTGTTTGGATTGACCACAATTTTACACAGACAGACTGATAGTTGATAGTTTAATCGTAAGAAAAAATGAAAGCTGAAAAAAACAAAAACATTGTATTTCACACACTGAACATATTTCATTTTTCGTCAAGATGCATTATTATACAGGTTTTTGTAAGTATACCGTTACATTTAAGTTTTAAGTAGAAAAAAGTATGAAAAGGTTTTAAGATACTGTTTACCCACCCAAAATACAATGATCATTATTTTAGCGATAGTATTGTATTACTGTTATCTGTATGCGAGCAATTACATTTTCTAAACAGTAGTTTTTAAGGTTCTCGTGCACACAAAAATTTTATCACAAGGCGAAAAATACAGAATATGAAACTGAGGAGATAGATTTGAGACTCGAGAAATACTGGGAAATACCTTGAGTATAGTTATAGCAGTGAGTATAGTACAACTTCTGTTGAAAAAAATTGAAAAAGAAACGCAAAGTGTTATCCCTAAATATAGTTTTCCCCTTAGTAATTCAAACCCAATTATACAATAAAGAGTGGCAACATACATCTCCTAAAACAAACAAACCACCACCCAAAGAAGTCATTATTACAAGCTAGCTAAAACAAAAAGTAACAGTCCGTAAGTTTCGGATTTTTTAAAAGTTAATGGTCATTTGATTGTTATTATTCAGTTATTGAGATAAACATTCAAACAAACATGTTTTGAAAGAAATACATAAAAAGTACACATTTCTTTCATACAAACGGAAAAAAGCAGTGGTAAGTTGAAGACTAGAGTAACAATACAATACATTATTGACGCCGCATAATGCTTGCGATAACGTGAATAGTGAAACAAACAAAACAAAAAAAAAACAAAGCATGAACCAACACAAAAAACAAACAACTATAACCACTACTGAATTTATGTATAGACAACCTCCATAATCTCGTATTTTTTAAATTTTGCGAAAAATTACGATGATAGAACAATTAAATTCAAGTACAAAATATTAGAAAACAAAAAACAAAAACAGTATTAATACAATTATTAGTTATTTACCTTCAAGTGCTTAAAACTTCATAATGTCAAGTGTCAAGTACATCCTCATGTGAATACAAATTAAAAAAATTAACCTATAGACCGAAATCCATAAAAAAATGTTGAGTATCGTTTGTTATTCTTTTAAATAGTAAAATGCAACCGCTTAAAAAACTGATGCCAAAATTTCCAGCTCTAGCATTAGTTTTATTATTATTATTATTCCTTCCTTGTTCCCCTTCAATTATGACGTCCATGTAAAAAAGTAAAATTCAGAGGGGAAAGGGGAATAGGACAATTTGGCTGTTTTTGTGCAGTCAAATAATAAGAGATCTTGCAAAATTAATATTTAAATGAATCGATGCCCACGTCACCGCCAATTTGTGGAGTAGCTTTCCTATAAATTTCATAGTTAATAGCCAGCTTATCTATAGTCTTGCTTCTTCAGAGGTTTTTATGCAAAAGAATTCTAAATTTTGACTTTTTTACTGGCGTATAATGTTACATGGCAATGGCTGTGCATGATTCTACAAGACGACAGTAACGTAAATTTACTTTAAATAAATTGTAACTTGTTTTTGTTCAACTACTAAATAGTTTGGGCAACCTCTTTGCATAAAAAAAATTCTTGAAGGGAAAGGTTTTAAAGCAATCTTCATGGCAGTACAAAAAAAGCAAACAGAATAAGCTGTCGACTTACAATTGATTAACAGCGATTTTTGAGCGAGCAGCTTTTTTGCTTTTTTTTCACTATAGATCACACGCACGCACACAAACGTACAACTTACACAAACCCCATTGTTATCATAATTACTAGTATGTCACCAATAATCATAATATAATTTCAACTGGAAAATGGCCAGAAGCATAATGTAAATCTATATAAAATCTTCTTGAGCTTCAGTTGACTTGAATTTAAAGTTCAAAATGATGATTGTTTATATAAATATGGAGATTTCTTCTGTTCTATTATTTGATTTTTTGTTTCCTTGTGATATTGATGATATTATCCGTACTGATTAATTGTTGAGTAATAGTCGAAGTAGAAATGGATACTTTGGAATGCACACTTCAGATTTATGTTTTTCTTCTTCCTCTTTTCATACAGCTTTGTATTTTTTTGTTTAAAGGTTTAATGTCACAGATTAGCAACACTAGCGAAAATGTTTCTTGTTACATATTTAATTATAACCACCGCAGAATAAGAATAGTAATAGGAGTTTATAGTATTTTGCATAAATGGCCATCAAACTATAATTTTTAAATAACTATCAAACACGATGCTGCCTTATATCTGACTTGTGGAAACCTCCTTGATAAGGATTTGAACCGGAAGATCTTGAGGAACCTTGACCTACAAATATTAAAGACCCAGAAATTTGAGTAAATTTATAGTCACAGTCACGATTTAATTTAACCAAAGAATTTTATTTCTTGGAAAATTGTAACACAATAATTGCCTTACCTGCCTTACGATTTGGACCTCGCCCCTCACCTTAAAGGAGAAATATTCATACTCATCAGATTAACCTTTTATATTTACTATTATTAATTGTATATTCGTCAGATTAAACATGTATGATAACTATGATTAGATCCACATTAAACTTGTATTCCAACACATAAATTATACTATGTTCCGCAAATATCATGTCTTTGTTTTCAACATTTGGTTCAATTTTCATAAAAACCATGTTGTCTGAAGCTTTGTACGTATACATATGTATACGTACAAAGCTTTAGACACCATGATAAAAACTATAACTATAGCGATGAGGATAAGCTGTGTTAGTCAAAATATACATGCAGATTTTGTTGGTTTAAAATTAAAATTAAATGAATTTTAACTTTTTTCATTTGTTTCTGTCTCTATCTATCTCTTTCTCTTTCATAATGAAAGAGTAAAGACTGTGCATGTCGATGAACAATGAGACGAAAATGCAACAAATTCAAATAGTAAGCAGGGGAAACGACAATGAAAAACGTTTTACTGATTATTAAAGAAAACTCAACAAGATAAATAAAATTTGCGTACATCACAATTTCAAAACGATTTTACTATGTCACAGTTAAACGTTTGGTAATTAATGTTTAACTTCTACACGAGTCATTATACGGCACAAGTATAGTAGTATGTATGTAAGTTATACTGCAGCCGATGTTTGGTGTCGTGACGCTCTATGAAAATGTTGAGAGTTTTTAGAAATTTTTAATTATTCGGAAAATTTACCGAAGCCGTGATGAGGGCCACCATGAGCAGTAGGCCGAGGTGGAGCACTTGCCATTGGACCCGCCTAAAATTTTATCCATAACAATAATTAGTTTCAATTGAATTCGAAGCACAAGCAAGAAACGCTGTTAAAAATAAAAATTGAAATGTAAATCTTCGTACGGTGTAGGGAGGTGGCGCGCCGATATTGTGAGAATTGTGAGCTGCTCCATTTGACGAGCTAGAGCTTGCTTGTCGATAATTTGACTGCCGCTAAAAATGTAAAACAGTTTCATTAGTGTTGATACATGCATTTAAAGAATAAATAAATAATTTATGCACACAAAAAATGTACATAACTTGGTTGAATTTTGAAATAAGTATTATCCATACATGTCTCCGCAGTGTGTTTATAGGACGTCGGAGCGTATCGCCTATTCTTCTAGCTGGAGTTTTCTTGGGATTCGATGATGGAGTGTGGACTGCACAACATTTAATGAACAATCCCATGAGGATGATAAAACCCACTCCCATTAAAAGTACTGCCCACCAATATTCCTTTAACGATAGAAAATGAAAATTAAAGTTGTGTAGCTTATGAAAATGAAAAGACATTTGAATACCTTAGATTTGACAAATATAAACTATAAATTTTCACTTACGGTTATCCACTGGGCAATATTTAATAAAGTTTCCTGAAAAGAGTCAAATAGAGTTCAGTTATTCACACATATTTGCTGGGAAAACCGCATGTGGAAAAAAACTTATGATCAACAACTACCACAACAGCCCAACAGCTTTATGAGCAACAATTGCTTATTACGCATGACTATATTATTATTTCCTTAAAGACAATGCAAAGTATTGTTGAACTTAAAATGAACTACAGCAGAGAAATGCCTGTTATGTGTCCACATCTGATATACATGGCACATGATACATATTCTGTTACATACAACACATTGTGGTTATTTACAAGCAATAATATCTTCAAACATGACGTTTTGCATTATGCTGTAACTGGAAAAAAACGTTAGTTGATAGTTTTTATCCATATTAGCTTAAATGGTAAACTACAACCTAGAAAAAATATATATATACTGAATTTACCTTATTGAAGAGTAAGTTTTTTAGACGAGCCAAAGGACCTTCTGCATCAACAGCTCGACATTTAAGAAAGACATCACAATATCCCTGTGAAGCAAAGACAAAACACACAAAAAAAAATTTAAACTATGTTCTAATCTCGTCTTAAAATATGAACGTTCTTTCATAAAAATATATTTTGGGTCACAACCTATACTTTTAAGGAAACACTTAGTTCTTCACGAAAAGGAGATTGCGGGAAAGGAGTTAGTCATGGATGTAACATTGAGGTTGTTAATGTATTCTCACCTGGAAGTTGTCACAAGGAGCACCAGGGCGAAGACTTAAGCCGGCTGGGAGACCAGCTAAATTCAACTCAGACGTAGAACGGCAACGATTACTTTTGTCGAGACAAGCTAGTTCACACAATTTTCGTTTATCTACTGTCTTGTCACTGCTCGACAAAAAGCACTCTTGGAGTCCAAACTTGAGACATATTGAGCCTCTACATTCACCAGTCTGGCAAACCTATAAAATACATTTAATAAAAATACATTATTTAAATTATTTAAAAAAATATAAATAGAACGTTACGAAAAAAAATTAGACAAATGATATGTCAGCTGTCAGAATACATCTAGAGAGCGTGATGTAAGACTACAGCTTTAAAATTTCATAGGAATAAAATAAAAAATAAAATAGAGCTGAAAAATTTGTTTCTTTCGTACTTGAGTTCCGTTATTACACGACGTGAGATCTTCTTTGGGTCTAGGTGCAGGGCAGAGAGCAGATGATCCGTTACAAAACGATTTGTCACTACATTCGGTTTCAAATTTACACAGAGCATTCTCTGATTTCCGCACAAAACTACAAGAAGATTCACAGCAAGGTCCTTCACTGGGACTACAAATCGCCCCTGGTTTCCTGCAAGAAAAAAAGATTTAGAAAGAAATTGATGTTAAAAAGATCTTTGAAAAAGATTTCAAATTTTTAGAACATGTAGGTCTTGACCTTACATGTCAGAATACGAAAAATAACGAAAACCACTTTTGCATAAAAATCAGACCCGTCCTCACGACAGAAAAGGACTTAAGCCGTTTTACCTTTCATATTTAGTCATCTGATTTAGCTGGCATTTAGATAAATGTATTGTATAATGTACTAATACAAAATAAAGTGCAACACACCTTCTACAACCTTGTGCCTCTGGGTTTCTCAATCGATCTTCTGCACTTACTTGTCTAGGATAACAACATTTTTCTGTGCATTCCTCATCGTTATATCCACAGTCACAATCCTCACCTTCCTCTACAATTTTGTTTCCACAGAACGTTCCATTTGTAGCTAAAACAAACAAAATTCGTGTTTATTTTGTCCCTTTTACGCCAAGAACAGTTATTCATTGTATCAGATAATATCAAATCAAATCTACAAACATGAAACTCTTACCAATGAAACAATTCTGCTTTTTCGTATCATGGATTATTGCATCGAGGACAGAAGAAATATTGTTTACTGAACACTCAGAAAATTTGGAATTGTTTGGTCTATCTCCCGAAGTAGCGGATGCAAACTAAAATACACATAATTGAAAAGATCGTGACATTATACATACGTCTAAATATGTTTAATATTTAAAACAGATTGTTTTTATCAATGTGTTCATGTACGTATAATAAAAATTAAAAATCATACCATAATATAATTTCCGTCTGATCCACCCGGTCGGCATTTTGAAGGATAATCATGTGGAGAACCAAAGTTATGGCCAATCTCGTGGGCTAGTGTGAGTTGAGAGACTTTTGGTGGGACACGAGAATTGTAGTTTACAAATGTAATGATTCCTGTGTTTAGACTCCTCTTTGTTGACTGATAAACTCCTGTAACATCGATTATAAGCAAAAGAAATATTAACAAATGAAACTACTACTACTACATATTATACATTGGATCTTCATTTGATTTGTATGAACATACCTTGAACAGTTTCGGTATAAGTCTTGAATTTCTCACAAACTCCACCGGATGCACCTGAACAAAATTAGTACTTGAAATGAATTCGTCAACAATTCAACGATTGAAGATAGATATCTAAATTTGTTTTAAAATTTGAAAAAATGTAATTACCACTAGCTGATGCAACCCATGCTAATCCCAAAGTACCGCCAGTGAAGTCCCTATATGTAAAGACGTAGGCGAGACAAAAAGCTTCATGGTCTGACAAGGAATGTAAGTTTAAGAAGTTACTAACATCAATGTTTTCGATGCAAAACAAATTCTTTTCGCCCTTGTAATCCGGTCGACACACTTTATCTGTATCAATCTGAAATTTTCAAGTGTACAAAGAAACTCGTTGTTTAGGAATCTTTAGGAAGAAATTTGGCATGTTTCATACTTTACGTTAGCCATAAAATTAAATATTTCAGTAATACATAAGTAATACCTTGATGCGCTGGACTTCAAATCGTATATTTTTGTAAAGTTCCTTGCCATTGAACAACGTATTTGAGTAGATATGATTGACAGCTTTGACATGTTGTGCGATTAAAGAAAGAATTTCTTCCCTAATCTTTGTTTCATCAGTAGTCCGTTCCTAATGAAGACGGTAAAAAAACTTATTAATTGCAGTAAGATTTAGGTTTTTTTGTTTCAAAACAAATTTCAATAACAGAACGCCGATGATGTTCCCAACAGCTTTTTCTTTACCTGCTCAGAAATATGCTTCCATAGTAACGGGTCAGTTTGGATGGAAAGGTGACAAGTAGTTTTGGAGTTTGCTCCAGACTTTAAAGCTCGCCGACCTCTGCTACTTTCCGCGACAAAGGAAGAACCATAATGAGGATGAGTTGGAGTGGTGGTATTCTTGAAAAAAGAACTAGGTTGCGGAGGTGAGATATTAGCTTCTTTGTAGTACTTGCTGTATCCATGCTCATGACCATAGTCCGCTGATCTAGATGCCGAGTGGAAGTCATGAAAGTTGGACGTCAAGCGTTCTGCTGTTGGCCTCTCCTTCTCCTTTTGCAGTGCTTTTGACTTGGGATGATTCAACTCAGGAAGCTCCTCCGTTGCCGAGTTTTGTATTGACTCCATCCACTCTTTGATCTGCATAAATGAAATGCAAAATATTATCGATATACTTGGTAATTATATCAGTATTATATTACACAGTATTATAGCAAAAAGTTGCAGTCTGTACAACAAGGCCGACCAAATCACATTTTAATTTATAATGTAACAATAATACTATGAATATTATCATCATAAATTTTAAAAAAGTACTCACTTCTTCAGTAATCCCGCACCCCTTTGCGTGCCCTGCAACATTTTATTATGAAACAGACATAAAACATCACTGGTATTAATGACACTACTACTAGCACAAAATAATCAAAAATTACAGCATAAGTATATTTTCATACACGATAGACAAAAACCATGCAGAATCATCATTTTCCTCGAAAAAAAATGCCAAAAAACATACCAGTCCTCATGGATTCGTATGGATCGTGAACATCATGATCCTTGTATATCACAGAATGAAGGCTTGCATTTGTACTAGGAAGTGTGTATTTGTTGGCTCTCTCAACATAGTATGTCCCATCTGGAGTAATAATTTTTCCATCAAATACTCCATTTTGAATCGAACCAAATACCGTACTCCCAGCCACACCTGAACACAAATGAAACGATCCGAGAAAAAAAAACGAGATTAAGTACGAGTTACTTGGTTCACCACCAAACACACGCATGCACATTATACAACGGTTCTCAACAACATAATTCAATGATGTAATTAATTTAAATGTGATACAATCAAGATAATAATAACACATTACCTTCTAAATGGCCGGAGTAAATATGATGAGAAGCAGCTACAGGATCATCTTGGAGAGCCCCATCGCTTTCAAAATGTAAATTATGGCTGAAAACACTTGTGTCTCGCTTCAGTCTCAACTTGAACAACTTTTCGTGAGCTTTAAATGCTAAATTGATGTCGGGCTCCTCCTTTAAGTCCTCCCCTATCCGGCTGCCTTCAGCCCATCTCTTTACTCTCAAGTGTCGTTCATGGAGGTCTGCTGAGTCGTAGTCCAGTGGCTCATAATGTTGAATATATTCATTCAGTCTTGTCGCTGGAGAAAAATCGAAAAGAGTAGAAATTTATTAATTTAATGGTGTAATAATATATGACTGTATAAACGATGCACGTGAACACATATTTCCTCATAAAAATATATACACAAGACCGTATTTTCAAATCTTTCCCAAATTATTTTAAGACTGTGGAACTTTCATTTGCCTTTGAGTTCTATATTATATAAAAGAATCTACAGGTCTGGAACTAACTGAACCAGCAAAATGCGTGTACATAAATGTGAAAGTACTTGTAGCTACATATTACAATAATAATTCAACTATCTTGAGACTTTCGTCTCAAATGACAGAGACAATGAGATGACTATGCACTATGCATTTAGTACATACGGGCGAAAAGACGAGAAACCGATAGTGCCCGTCACGATATTTTTGTAGAAGGTTGCCGATGGCATAGGAGGAATCATTAGTGGGTAGGTTCTTAGAAACAACGAACAAAAAAAATCCCTCCCCATTAAGGGGGGGAGGGGGAGGGGGTGTCAAACCGAAATCGACAAAACATGAAATGTTCCCCTCACTTTTGCCACGAACCTATAAGAGCTACTGGAGATTTTATTAGTGGAATCTCTTAAGTAAAGACCACTACTGAGGTTGATTTCTGGATTTCCCGAAATTCGAAAAAACATGGGTTTTACAGC
>JAQIVE010001405.1:0-25274 GCA_034698285.1 Sminthurinus bimaculatus | reverse complement strand
AAGTGACCCAAAAGGAACAATATGACGGGGTGTCTGGTTAACTTTGGCCATTTTTGTGTAAAATGAAAGTGTCTAGTATACATACGTAAACTGCAAAGGAATATTAATAACACTGAGCAAATGAACTAATGAATGAATGAACAAACCAACACTTGAGAGCCAGAAGCATTTTCAGTTTACTTGCTCCCTCTTTCTCTCTGTCTGTCTCTTTCTCGGCTTTCCTTTCCTTTCCTTGAGGCTCTTTGTCTTACATACACATTTCTCCGCCGTGGAAATGTGATGTTTGTGGGAGTATCTACAACTCCTCAAAATTTTAATAAGCTTCAACATCTACATAATATCTACCTTTGTGCATTGTACAGCGTATGCCTGATATTACCTTTACAATGTACGCGGATTTTCTACGATATTTATTTATGATATGATTATGATCCTGTTCTATATTCTATACAATGTTGAATGTTGGAGGAACTTTTTGAAAAATAATATCTTCTTCTTGAGAGGATTCTTGTGTGGATGTAAATACTTGGCATCAGCCTCCAGCTTGTTGTTTTTCATTGATGTTGTATGTTGTACATATTTATAAAAAATTAATACATACTTCATTAACAGAAGGGGAAGCGAGCTTTCTTAATTTTGAAAAGTTCAAAGCTATCAGTGCCCTACTTGCTGGTCCTCCTCCAATCAATATTTAACTCGGTGCAATGTTAATATTAATATATTGACATATATTCAAAGATGGAGATGAAAAGCTGGAGGGGATTTTCTATGGAAGAAATTTGCAAAGTCGCTCCAGCATTGAAGAAACTAGAGAGTTTGCATAATCATAATCCCGTGCAATATCGATATCAAAGGAAAAGACGATAAAATTTTGACAAGCCTCTGATTAAATTGCAAATAATTTATGAAAATGCAGCACATTCTAAATTCTAAACCTGACGATTAAAGCAGGTACACAATATTTCGCAAGAAATATTTTTCTAAAGAACAAGGTTAAAGAATTTTGTAAACGGCAAAGAATTCTGTACTATGGAGTATCGGGCAGATATTTGTGCATGGGTTTGCATAACATTCGATTATATTATAATATAATACATTTAACACTTATAGAAGAGCAGTATTTGACGACTTTTTGAACTGTACTCTCCATAGTGTCTTTGTATCTATGTAACTCATAACTGGTATCTGCCAGGGGTACTAAATTATTCCACATGCGGAAATGAGCTCTCTACAATACGTATGCTATCTATTTTCATGTTCTCTAAAAGTGGGAGAGAGAGAGAAATGAAGAAAGGAGCCAGGACAAAGAAGGAGTCTTTGAGATAAAGGATCGAAAATCGGAAATTAGCAAGTTTCATAAACGTCTAACAAAGAAGGTATACATAATATAATGTAATTCGAAGATGTTACGTCTTTATATAACATCTTTTTGAACATATGTATTTACACTGATCGTTCTACAGATGGTCATGTTATTATAAAGCAAAGACCTCTAAAATGTGTATAATGTATAATAATATATGTGAAGGCTTTGGTATCTCAAGAATCTTGGGACTTTGATCGTGAGAATATAAATATACATTATACATACATACACACAAGTATCTACATTGTAACTTATGAGTAGTCGGTGTAAAGTACCAAAGTTTGCACCATTACCAAGATTCTGGTATAAATACAAACTTTCAATTATGTATAATGTATGTATACAGAATAGTCTTTTATTCTTCTTGGTCGTCTATTCACCGCCATTATCACAAGTCTGGTCGTTAGGTCATCGGACCAATACTGTGTACTGTGTATAATGATTAAACGTGCAAACGCAACAGCATTCAGCTATAAAATAAGATGAAAAAAAATGGATGATTGATGACTGAGGACTTTTTCTTCTGATGATTTGTTTATTTAATCGACTTGCAATTTTTACCGTTCAAATGAAAAAGTTCATTATGATGATTGTTGCTGATTTTTAGCCTTAGACGTGCTTGTCCGCGTACATACATTGTTGCTGACAAATGTTCTTGATCTTGACTTTATAATCGAGAGTTGGGGTTTAGTTATTTTCCTGTTTCCTCTTTAATGATTTTATGACAATATTCATAAGTATATTTTGCAAACTTGATTTGATAACTTCTAGTTAGTCATTGTCTCTTCTCCGATGACAAATTTTATACATTAGAGAGAATTGAGAATGGAAACTTATTATATATGTAAACTTTCTTGATTATTATTCCACATAAAATTTTACTTGTTAATATACATATTATTCTTGGTATTCGTTCAACGACCCTATACATTTTTGCAATTAACGTCCAACAGATAAATTCAATAAAGTGACGAATACATTTTTCACGGGAATGCTCCAAGTCCGTCATCGACCCTATTACATAAATATATCAGTATCTACGGAGCAATCCTTTGTCTCTGTCTGGGGTGTTTGGTGTCACTCACGTTCACATTCATTTGCCGGACTTTTGTCTTTGGTAGAGAGTAGACATCGAGAAAAAGCATAAATGAAGAAAAATACATTATTTTATTATTACAATGGGATTTCTTTCCCTATCGACTTTTTCCTATTTTCCATGTCCATGTCCATATCATTATCATACATAGAAAAAGTCTCGACTGGGTAAAATTATCATCATGAGATGCTAATGATAGCCTTGTATAATTGTAATCCCCCGTGGAACCATTACGGGTCGTCGTCACACGATCAACGATACCGATACACATAGTAAAAGTATCTACAAAAAATAAGCAAGGGAAAACAAAAGTACCTGCATGAGCATTCTACAATGTGCAATGTGCTGTTTTTGTGTTATTATTATACGGACTACGGACATAAATGACGTGATGAGACTCGCACTGGACTGGAAGGAAACAGAAAGCAGAAGCCGAGAGAACTGTGTGTATCGTTATAAAAGACAGGCCAATGAAACAAAATCACCTTTACACCCACGCAAAGGAGCGAAAACCTTCATTTTCCTTTTTCATTCCACATACATAGAATACATGTATGTATGTATTTTGTATGGCTCTTACTCACACTTTTCAGCTCGTCCGTTCTGTTTTGTTCGATCATGTTCTATCTCTGCTCTGTTCTGCCCTGGTCTGGGTCCGCACTGTTATTCTGCCTTGGCATATCCATTCATTTCATTTGATTGGCGTTAGTCGTGGGAAAATGAACATATTTTGCAAAAGGGGGGAAAGAAAGAAAAGGAGTAGAAGAAAAAAGACGTTTGAGTTTGCACACACACACACACATATACATCTAATATGTATCTACACGATTTCAATCGCTATGGAATTAAAGAATGAGTTTCAATTTCAGTTTCATCAGTTTAAGCTTAAAGTAGCCGTTGGCTACCTTATACAGCCATTATGAAGCCAGCATGAGCAATGAACAGGGAACAGTATGAGTTTGGCTAAAAATAAGTACATATAATATGCACTTATGTACAATGTTCATTCATCAGGGAAAACAAAGGCAGCACGCACACACATAAATAAATACAGATATCTACTCTCTGGGAAAATCAAACTATCGTATCGTATCGTAAGCCCAAGTTTCTAACTGTGTACATACAAAACGTGATGCATGTAATAGTCAGCTGAACTCTGGAATATCGAGGAATGATATGGGGAAAAAATGAGGGAAAAAGTTTTTTTCCAATCTCGAATCACGAAGAGTCTCGATCCTCTGTATGTATTCTTTATTCTGTATTGTGTCAGGTTTATGCTGTAGTTTTTGAGTTGTTGGTTTGTGGAAGGCAAAAACCTTTTGTTTTCATTTTCCTAGTTTTGTTCTCTTCAACTTCATGTGTGGTAACATGTATTATTGTAAATGTATTGTCTATACGCGAGTGAATCATCCAGATCCAGAAGCTAACTATTTTATTTTCCGTCTACTACGTTTTACAAGGCCAGTAATATGTATGTACACACGGATTTTCTGTGTCGTGTCATGTACATTGTCCGTATGTAATTTAATGACTCTTCTGCTCTCCCTACCATGTGAGAAGATTGTTTTTCCATGGTTCTTGTGACTCTGGTTTTTTCGCTCACATTTAAAGGTTGAGATGGGGCTTGATGATTGTATATATATATATACGAATTACGATTATTATGGGAACATTGGGGATTTTCCAAGCTGTCTTTACCATTTATTGGGGGAAAAGGCAGAAATGTGCAAATGAGCTAAAATGCATGGTATTTATATATATTTAGGATGTGAAATGATATGAGTTATCACACTCGTCTACACTTTTATCGTGCAAAAACTGTATAATATTTATATGTATGTGTGTTTAAACTGAGTGCTGGTAACAGTCATTGGCTCGACTGTTATCATACTATGATATAATAGTAACAATATTACGATGCACATTAATACAACAAAGTTTTTTCCTCTAGCGTAAAATTTGTATAATTCTATTGCTGTGAAATTTGATAGGATTTTGAGATTAAAAAGCAGCTACAGCAAAATATAGTTGGTCTATGTATGTATGTTATACTGACTTTCAGTAAGAATTTTATGTTGAGTGCATTGTAGATATTCTGGAATGTTTTCGTGATTCATGATTCGCGGCACGCGGTTGCATGTGAAAAAAGAATGGACAATTTTGTGAGTGACTGAGTACAATTTTTGCATGTAATATTCATGCGGGATCGATCCGGGTTTTATTCGTCATTTGTCGTCCAAATTTCATTCACTGTTGTTACCAGCTTGCAGTGTGCTAATGGTGAAAGCAGTCCACGTATTGTTATACATACATTGTAAGCATGCAGAGTATGTGGTACATATTATGCTACAATGGACAATAAAAAATGCAGTAATTTATTTGCACACCTGTATGTACGATGTACATACGTACACCATACATATACACATGACCGAGCTTTTGGAGCTAATGGATGTTTTATAACGGAAATTGAAGTGACAACAACAAAGGCTTTGCAAGCCTCATTCTGGTCTAGAGGCCTTCTATCCTAATACATATCATTCCTAGAATAGATTATAGATAGTTCATGATAATGTAAAGTAAGTTTGTCGGAAAAACCAAGGTCATCTCACGTTGCTTTTTGTCAACGGTATAAGGTATAAGTAAAAAAGCATTCCGGAGACAATTTGTTGAGACCGGTTTGCTTATTCACATTTAGGATGGATGAGCAACCTAATTTTTAAATGGGTTTCTCCTTTTGATCACCGAACTACGAAACTATACACTATACATACACCATACAATAAATCGATTTTTGGATCATAATTATAATTTTTTCCACCGGCTGCATATATATTATGACAACACTTGTTTTCCGTCACCATTGTACAGCATTTTCTCACCTTTGGAGCCTTAATGCGTGTTGAAATTCATTATTTTCTTGCACACGATATTTTGTCCAAATAAACGTGAATATATTTAAAGTAAACCCATTACTGATGACTGATAACTCATCAGTCAGTAATGAGAAGAGATTTGTAATTTGCACTGTGCAAAATGTGAAACATCTCATCCGATATTTGTTTTTATTATCGTATACATGTATAATGTTTTGCACACCTGGGTCCGTTTTCACTATCCAAGATTACAAAGATGCTCCAATGTTTCATAACATTACTTTGTCAGGAGTAATGAAGAAAAAATGTGTGAGTGAACTAAATGTAGATATCTATAAAATATACGCAATGTTTTTCATAAAATGCACATGTGAATGGAGTGAAACTTACATTACCCTGTTTGTATAAACCTAGTGTATGGACGTGGTTATGATTTACTAAGCAGACGATTAGAGGGTAATGGCAGTCTTATATATATGTTAAGATAATTTATCACCTCAAACGGAATATAAAGCTTCTATTATAATTTCCATGTATCAACATAATACATATGCTTCTATGTATGTACAATGTACAGTATATTATGGGGAGCATGAGGAGCAGACTTTTGTTTGATGTTTCCTGAACTTTCATAGTCATCATTTATAAAGGGAAAGAAAAAGGTAGTTCCTGTGCAAAGAAAAAGGATAAAAGGGAGGGCAAAGGTAGGTCGAAAAGCCCAAAGTGTGATATAGGTAGAAATTATTTGTGCGAATTGTGACGCGGTTCCATATCGATTAAATAGAAAGCGTCGGTAGGTTGGTAGGTGTTTGCTGTTGACGACGGAGACGAGGACGACGACGATGGAGGGTGTGTATTGGGTATTGGCATGCTGTGATGGAATTTTAGCTACAATTTTAATTCAATACTTTAGAGAGGTTACTTTTATTGAACATTGACTATCCAATCAAAATTTTTAACGAAAAGTTAATTTGCATAAAAAATTTAGTTGTCTTCAAAACATCATTATTTGGCATCATGAGATGTTTTTAAGATTAATTAAATTACGTAGATAAAAATATTACATATTACGCGTCTTTGACTAGGTAGAACAGCCATAGTAATTCTTGAGCATGATTTTCCAAATAAAGTGGAAAATTTACGGGAGCTTCCACACTCTTTCCCCTTCACATCACGACCTAGTTCATGTTTTCCAGCGCATTTTAAATTCTCGTTTGGACTCTCAATCAGACAAATGGAAAAACTATGCGTGTGTAGTGTGTAGTGTGTATCTATATATTATGGGGGTATTTTTGTGGCGCGTGTAAATTGTAACTTGTTAGCAAGGTAGTGGGTGGCGTAGAGTCATAAACTTTGAAACGGCGTGGATAAACAAGCCATCACACTGACGGAACTGATGGACTACAAAAATTATTACCATCGATTCTCTCCCTTTCACTTTCTCCAATTTCTGTATATTGTGAATTCTATATTATTGTATCTGTATTTATGTTCGGGATCTATTCCACCGGATAAGGTCGAAATATCTATTCCATTCCCCCAATCATTACCAATACCTCTTTTTCTCTCAATACCAAAAACTATCATCAAAATGGTTTTCCATCGGTATAAAGATGTTTATATACATATATATACTGATACTCTTATCCATGATGTGAGAGATGTATGGAAGTAATCAGATATCAAATGGACAAGTTGAAAGTTCTCAAATCTACAGCGTTAGTCAGCCCGGCAGTCAGAGTCAGAACCATAGTCAGAGCCAGGCATTTGGCATTTGTGTTCACCTGAGTTTTTCAAGTAGCCTCTTCAATCTTCCTTTCTCCGCTTTCTCCCTTCGCTTCTCTCTCCCCTATTTTCCGTGTGGTAGCTCCGCAGATCAGATTGTCTATATAATTTACTTCCACCTCACATGGCAGGAGACTCATCGTCGCTCTCACCATTTCTATATATGCATAAAATGTGTGTTTTACAACTCCTTTCTTCAATGTCTATGCATATTGCATATGCTATGGAGTATGGAGTATGTATCTAATATCTTGATATCTACAGTGTATTGTCGTCTGAGGAAATCCCGCAAGAAAACCACCAAGCCACGGAGAGTCGTAATATGCAAATGAGGATGGAGTAAATCCAATATCGGTGACAAACCAATCAGCTTATAGATGTACGTATTTATATGTCAGTGGTGGAGACAACCTCCGAGATTGGAATGGAAAAAATGGGAAAACTGGGAAATCGTGAGAGCGTTTCCTTGTTTAGTACATGCATACATTCGAAATACAAAATGTGCATACAAGAAATCAGATTAATCAACTTTATCGATATAGACTCCTTAATTGAAATTCTAAGTATGTATAGAATAGAGGTTCGAAATGTGTTATGGGAAAGATTATGATTATGGGGAAATAATTGTGAAAATGATGAAGAAAAGTACACTGAGGTGTATAATGTATATAATAATACCGTAATTTGAAACGTCGTAAGATTGACATTTGCAAAATTCACCTTTTCCTGTACCTACTTACACAGTATGACATTACGTATCACAATATTATATTAGTTATTATTGTATGTATAGACTGGTCGTCCATTTATTTATTGATTCTGATATGTCTGTGTATATATTGTCCATCATTTTCAAAGCGTTGGTCAATCCGTGCATGTAGATTGTAGTTACATAGATGAATGAAATGGAACATAATACATGGAATAATGTTAGATTGAAAAAGGCTTTCCTGATGGTCATGAAAAGTAATGTTGCATGTCCACTTCCAATTCCGAGTCCGATTCTCTCATTCCAGCGTCCAGTGGAGCTCTTTTCCTACTTTCTTTCTTTCTTCTTTTATAACTATCAACTATCAGTACGAGTCTAAGGAAAAGCAGAGGAAGACGAGAGGAAATAAAAGTCGACCATTGTCGTACACATTTCGCTCACTAATAATATCAATAATCATGATGATGACGACGTTGATGGCGATGATAGAGAGCTCGAATTTTATCATGCCAATATTACTGTTTGTCTCATAATGAGATTGGGCCAGAGTCATCATAGTAATAATGATAAAATATTACTCATTTTCCTACTCTCGTGTGTATTGTCTCTGTCTCACCATTCACCATTCTCTGCTTTCTCTTTTATTCCTTGCTTCGAGTTTTCTTCATTCAGTCTGGATTCACTGGAAAAAGCTCATAATATTTCATGCACAAAAAGGGAGAAAGCTTCTATATAATATATGTAATATGTACTAAAATACATAATAAACTGGAACTGGAACAACCTGCGTGCTTCCCTTCACTCGAATAGATAGTTTCTCAAGCACATTCACACCATGATGTAGACCAGATAGATAGATAGACAGATAGATTGATAGAATAGATAGATATGTACACTGCAAGATAGTTAGCGATTTGCTACTTGCTCCTCTATTTCTTTGTACATTATGCATTGTATTGTATCACGGGCAATGAAATTCGTCCAAGCGAACAAACGACCGACCTCCTCTCTATCTATGTATCTCCTGTCTGTCTTTGTTCAATATTATTACATAGTTTACATACTAGTCAATATATTTTGCTTACAGTGGGTGGACTTTTTTTATTTTTCCATAATTCAGCCGTAATTATAAAATGATATCTTACGACTTACGACCTTAAGTTAAAATACTTTCTTTAAAATCAGAAAGCAGAATATTTTCAAGCTTTGGAAAAAATTGTGGTATTTTTTTTCAAATAAAACCGTTTTGACCGTCGGTAAAATAATAAATGTGACTCCATTAAAAATTTGCATTATATGTAACCGCGTAAGGGAAAGTTGTTACAGAAAAATCAAAAAGGGAAATGTTAAAAAAGTCCACCCAGTATACAACACAGTGTACATAAATTATATTTGCCTCGCCTGTGCAAAGTTCTACTTTTCCATTATGAGACAGTGAAATAAAGGAGAGAAATGTGGGTATATGTACATACATACAGTGCATGGTATGAAATAGAATAACTCTTGAAATATTGATGTTTGGCAAGTCATTTATTGATTTCACTTCAACTCATGGAGTTCCCTTTCATTCGTGGGCAAACTGATGGGAAGGATTGTATATATGTACATTGTACATGTAAACAGAACAGAACAGAGGACGGCCAGACTATTTGACAATTGAGAATGTTTTGGGAGTTGGAGTTATGAAATTATATTGTATTCGTATAACATAATAACATAATAATATGCGTCATAGTATATCAGTATACATAGGCAGCATACGTATGTATGTATACGTAATCCGTGGGGAATCTCGTTCCCCTGTTTATAAGATATGTCCGTATATTATAATATTATAGCAGCAATTATTATTATTTCGCGATGAGTATAATGAATAATAATATAATATTCCATAATCCACCCGGTTTATCATTTTTCTAATAACAACTTTGCTGAAAATGACGCAAATAAACCTCAAACCTGCTAGCGATTAGAACATGGATGAGTTATTATGATTAGCTTTATATTTTCTTGTGTGAGTTTTAACTCATTTTTAATACTGATTTGAACCCTGCTCAAGTCCTTTGACTTTTTTGTGTACCTTTTGTATTGTATACGCATAATAAAATGCATGTACGTGCATATGTGTAGCTTGTAAAAAATGAAAAGAACTGTGAGAACGCAGAATGGTGGGAAAAAGAAGCCACCTTGCCTTGCAATTAATTTTGAAACACGGCTTTTTACAACCTTTTTTATGCCTCTCAAAAGTGAGCATCTATACACTATACACATAATATATTTTTTTCGTTGGGAGACTGGTGATGAGACGACGGGAAAATGAAAATGAAAACATGCAGACACTGTACGTTGTACGTGTATTATTGTACTCAGAGCCAAGAGCAATTAAAACAAGGGAGGATAGTTCAAGTGTTATTATTTTGCAAAGTACAGCTTGCTCATACAAAATTAATATTATTATTACAAAATTATAAACGGCGAGAATCGTGCGTGGATGAGTTCACATTATACATTATACACATGAACATTGAATGCATAAATAAATTTCTCGCAATTTTAATTTGTGGTAATATAAGTTACAAGTTATAAGTAAGAATAAACCTTCAACCACAAATTGAAGTTCCAAATCCCAATTTTTCAGTAATTATAAGCTAACTATCTATGTAGCTAAATAATAAAATTATTGTTTTTTTTTTATCTTTGCAGATGTTTGATGGCAACTATGCGTCTGAAATGTATACATTCATGTATGGTTCTGACCGTAGTTGGTCTTCTTCTCGTCTACTCAGCATTCCTGACCTCGCCGTCCTATCTTGACTCCAATGGTCTCTACGGTAAGTCTTTTTGTGCTTTTGTTGCTTTGTACGAGAAACTTTCAAAGGTCAAAGTAAATATTTTATTCAACTTGTTTTTGTCAATAATGTCTGAATCTTTGTCAATTTAATTAAAACTAAATGCTCAAGTTTGTCGCCGAGAAATAACACGTTTGTTGAACAGAGGTTTTTGTCTGTCCAAATCGTTCAAATCTTTGTCCTCCCTATAATATTTATTAACCGTGGAAAAAATTCTCCGCGATCTGAATTCTTTCCAAACTGCGTTGCTAAATAAATAGTTTGAACTGTTTGTCTAAATATTGTATTACGTAATACATACTTAAAATCAGTATCCGTCTTTGAATTAAAATTTTAAAGTATGACGTCCTTTGTACATATTTACTTGTTTGTGTGATCTGTTTCAATGGCGAAATTTCCTGCAAATTCAAGTTGCAGATTTTTGAGCAGCCAGCATTAAATACTAATATTTAATGTATTCTACATAGTCAAGGCAGTAGATGTATTAATTTAATAACTTTAAAAATGTTTTATCTTTTACTATGGACCGGCGGAGGTTTATGAAACAGAATAGGGAATGAAATTCTTTTGCCTTTAAAATCCGCAGAGTTTATGTAGGTATTATACACTGTAGGTATTATTATATAAAATATAAACGGAAAATATAAAGAGTAATAAAAGAAAGGTAATAAAAAGGAAGGGAGTATAATAATATAGCTTTACAGAAGATAGGGAATAGAAAAACAGGAAGAACGAGAGAGAAAGTCGAAAGTATAGGTGTACTTGTGTAAAGAGTTACGTATTACTGCTGTGTATGTATGTGTATATTGTGTATATGCTTATAAAGGCTATATGTTTGGGTTTTTATATACACTGTGAATTATTCAGGTGAGACAACTGGGAGTTCCAATGGAATTAGTTTGTTGAGTCACAACGACAGCATTGTCAAGGTAAATGGGTCGATCGTTACAAGAAACGTCGGTGGTGGGGGGTCAGCTGCGACTGGAGCCCTGGACCAACAACAACAGCAGTTTAATCCTAAACTCAGCCAGCCACTGAAAGCTACTCCTGGTATGTTATGTTATGTTCCCCCCTGTAAATAGATACTAAAGAAACAACACGAGAGACACACAATAACTGCTGTTAAAAGTTTGCACATGTAGACAGATAGATAATAGATACCTATCTCTCACTTTATGTATCTTATAAATAAATGTATAGATGGGATCTGACACAGTTGTACAAGGCCGTAGTGTAATATGCCGTAATAGAAAACATTTTGCCATTTATATTTTATAGCAAAACAGTTCTTTCATTATTGTACAAATTTAAACATGGAAATCAAGACATGATGAAGATGGTGGTCTATTTTTGACTATATTTGTTGTTGTTTTTTTTCAAAAAATATGAAAGGACGAAACATTCGGCATCTACAGCTGTTTAAGATCCCAGATAATTAGTAGTCAAAGTATGTAATATTAACTAGTGGAATGGTTATAGCGATTTTCCATAGATGAATAAATGTTGTGAAAATATTCCACACTATTATTTTATGACAAGGGTTTTGGTTTTGGTCACTTAGAGATATACATTTTAACTTGGAACATATTATGCACATTTAATTATTTTCGTTTAATTTATGTATGTTTATCTTCCAGCCTGTCTATACAGATAACAGATAATGAAATATTAACTTGGTTTTTGGCTGGGAAATTGCTCAATTTGTGTGCTTGACTGGTTTACTCGGGTTTGATGCAATGTGTCTTGTTTTACCTTGTGCAAGTATCTTATATTATGATTTTGCATATATATTTCCTTTTCAATCACTTGTTCTGCTTTTGCATGGCATGCCAATGATAATTGCATTCATTTTGTTGCTTTTTTGCTTGATCTTTTGCATTTTTCAAAGATCCAATCCATGTTCAAACTGGAAAAAGGAATAAAAACAAATGTAAATATGTATCTTAGATAATATCGAAATTCTTCACTAATATTACAGGTATGCCCCAGGACCAGTCTAAGGAAAAGAACAGCAAGCGTGATTTAAGTCAGTTGAGCAGCGTGGGTGGTGCAAATTTAAATAGCGTCGGCTCCCTTCTCACAACGAAACAGGTCAAAGTTGCTGCCCCAACGGGAACACCGCAGTCGGCGGTGAAACGTCCCGGAACTGTCCTCACCAAGGATATTTACGAGCCGGGATTCTTGTACCCCAATCCCGGGATCTGCCCCAACGATGGACAGGACACGCGACTCCTGATCCTGATCGCTTCTGCTCCGAATCACTTCAGTGCCAGAGATGCTATCAGACTGACCTGGGGTCACTATGCCCAACGCCTTGACGTCAATTATGCGTTTATCATAGGTATGTACTAACATATGATCAAACAATAAATCTTATTACGTTTTTAAGTACATTATATCGATTTTTCATCTTTTACATGATTCATATATATGTGATATTCCCCGCGTATCAAGTTTGTAATAGAAAATATTACATTAGGGAATAGAAATACATACTTCTTTTGAATAGGAGACTGTAGCATAATTTTTTAACCTTTATTAGCATCGTGAACAGCCTTGTGCCTAAATACATATACTCTCCTTACTTCTTATGCATGAAACACTTAGGTATTGTGCATAGATTTACATTGTTGATTGTAGGTACAGAGTAATGTGCAGTTTCAATATGCTCAGGCCCCATTCATTGACATGTATAGATAATAGATAATGGATGTAGGGAGAGCGTCTGCATATTTGCTACGTATAAAGGCTCAAGTAATAAAGCATAAAAAGGGGGAAGATTTATCACTCTTTTCTTACCTTCATTTCATCTAGAGCCGCTCACATTTTGAGTCAGGAGGGTAGTTGTATGTATAATACATAAGAGTATCTATCTATAGTTCATACAATGAAAAGAGACGATGAAACACAATGGTGATCCAGATCAAGTGAAGGAGATTAAGATGAAGATGCAATAAGTTATGGGATTGGATCGAATTTTAGACTTGGGATCCCGATTGAACATATTGAACCAAAAACTGTGTATACATACTACACACATTTTGCCTATAATGATAGATCGAACATGGTAGGTTATATTGTGAATTCTATAGATAGAATGGACACGCAAAGTCCAAAGCCATTTGAAATTCGAAATGTGAACGCTGGGACAAATAAAGATGCACAATATTGCCTTATTCCAGAGACTCGGCAGTTGAGTTACTCATTTGTAATTTTAAAGTGTGTATGAAAACTGCAAGTCAGACGTTAGACCGCGAAATCTGCGAAATGTCTACAATGTTCTTTTTCATGTTGATCTTCATACATGCATAGTATGTAGGTTAGATTTTAGGGATACAAAGATGCCATGTAAATCTGGGGAATTCATCCATATATATACTCTTGCAAAATCAATGGTCACGACGAGTCCTTAAGTATTAAGTCGTTAAACCATACATAAAATCGCCGGTTTACAGCTGCATTGTTCGTAGTTCGCATCATCTTGGTGCAAGCAGAATTCGCAAGCACTTGAATTGACAGGTTTTAAACAGCTTTTTCTCAAAGATCTCCGCAAATATCTTGGCTAAAATTTTGCGTATCAATGTTTCATAATTTTAGAATACCGTAAGTTGCTAAAATATTATTTAAGAATATTATTTAATTCTTGTTCAAGATCTTTGCAATGAATATACATAAAAAACGTTTTGTTCTAGTCTTATAGTTACTTACAGCGATTAACCTTAAACCAATTTAAATAGGGGCGATAGGCATCCGAGTCATCTCATCTAACTGTGTAATTTCACTTTCACCTTTTTTGCATTTTATACACCTTTTTGCGTTACGCGTGTGTAGCATATCTCACATTATAAACGAAGCAAAATAATTCATGCTCCACTACACTCATCATCTATCGGTATGTATAATCTAAAACAGTTTGTCTTGCTAGTCAGCCTTCATTTGTCATCGTTCATCTTCACACGCCCGAATCTTCATTCATCATTCGTAAAGATAAATAAGTATACTGATTTAATGTCAGGCTCATAATATATCATGATTTGTATGTATAGTGTATAGTGTGATACAGAAAGCCTGCAGACTACATAAATACATATTGTAGCGTCAGAGACTAATTTAAAGTCTGTTTTGCTCAAGTCGCGCACACACACCGTCAATTTGCATAATCATTACTGCACACTCTAGATAAAATATTGCCATTTACAACTCTTGACTAGCTGACTTTAGAATGTGCATGTAACTACGGAGAATTGATAAGGAGAGCAATACTCATTTAAGAACTTGGCGTTTGCTCACAGTCGGCGAATATTTTTGCCTATAGACGGGGCAAATGTGGACTTGACCGGTCTCTAATATTTTTGTCATTTTCCTTTCGTTCACAGGTAAAACAGAGCAGGAGTCTGTACTCGATGGAATTGAGACGGAAAAGAGAGTAAGTTGTTAAGTACATACACACATAAAATAAGAGCATTATGTATGTATGTGATTGACTTTTGTTTAAATTTTCATTAAATTAGCCCAAGCTAATGAATTCTATTTTGTTTTTTGTTTAATTTTCAGCTGTACGACGATTTGATTGTAGCTAATTTTGAGGATTCGTATGACAATTTGACACTTAAAACCATGTCCACGTAAGTATTGACATAGTACATGTACATATAGTAATAACCAATTAATTAAGCAGTATTTAAAGTTTTAATTGTATAGTTTTGGTTATTTTATTCAAAATAGGGACTAAATTCAATTTTTTATTCTCCTTGTCTCTTTACAGAATGGAATGGATTGATGGGTATTGTAATCAATCCGATTTCGTCCTCAAGACTGACGATGACATGTTCATCAACGTGCCAAATCTCCTCAGTTTCATTTCACACATTGAGGTAATTTCTAAAATTTTAAATTTTAAAAACTATGTTTTCATCATCACGTTTCATTTTTTTAAAGTCGAACACGTCGTCAGAAACTATACGGAAGAATTTTCTGATGGCCCCATTTCTTAATAGATCATAATTTTTCTCAGAACTCTGTACTCGGAAGTTAATAATCATTATGAAAAAAAAATGAAAAATGAGGACAAACAAAAGAAAAGAAATTTAATGCGACAAACTGTTCTATGGCATGTTCAATGTTCATTGATTAACTAGTAGTGCTTCTGTGTAGGATGTATGTAGTACAGATGACAAAACCAGAAGCGAAGTTGGCAAATTAAAAAGTTTAATGATGAGACTTATCCGTTTCATCATTATTTTCTCTCCGATTTCTCCCCATCATTATTATTATGCTCTAGCATTTTGTCTCATTCAAAACAAAATCTTCCTCTTCCATATCCTCCTCCAAGATGCACATCTCCATCCTTACCTTTGTCCGTATCCATATCTATATAATATACTGTATAATGAGCTGCTGGAGAAAGCAGCAGGGAAAGCGGAGAACAGTTGTCCCAAAAGAAAAAGAATGGGAAACGAACGAAGAAAAGAGAGGGAGAGACGAAGAAGACCTAGAAAAACTTGCTCTGTTCTCGGTTTGGTTCTCTTTCTCTCGCTCTCTCTCTCTCCTTTCCTCGTCGTCCATTCCTACTCCTAATTGTCACGCTTGAGGAAGTTTGATTAGGTCGTCTATTTACATGGTGTGGAGTCGGTCTGTCATTTTATAACTCGAGAGCTCGAGTTTAATTAAGGTGTGGAGTAGAAAGTAGAATTTAGCGTGAAATATTAGCGGGCGTTCGTGTTCGACAGTTTGTTTTTCTTTATGGGACCATTACGTTCTCTCATCTTCCCCTTTCCTTTAAATTCCCACAAACACACATACGCAGTATACACTATTGTACACACACACACACACAGAGATTTGGGAGGCGGATACGGATAGACGGAAGAAAATACTCACATTTGTCTCTCTAGCTCTCTATATATATGATTTTATACAGACAGAGCGTATTTTCCAAGTCGGAAGACTGACAATAGGCACTTTAAACGTAATAGCTAAGGGATTGTATGTAGCTACCTAAATACATAAGTAGATATTTATGTATATGTACAGATCTAGACAGATAATGTGATAATGGTTATTCAGGTTGTGTTTTCTCCATTGTGTTGAATGGGTTGTCTACAGTCTACACACCGCATATTTATATACGATGTATGTATAATGTATATACTCGTATTTGTAATATATTTCGTTTGACTAGTAATACTCAAGCCGTGAAAGAAATGTCCTTTTTAAGGATTACAGTCACAGATGAGGATAAAATCCCTTAAATATTTGTACATAAAACAGACATACACAGGCATATACATATATACCTACATTTGAATGGAAATTGGAAAGTGGGGGATGCGTTTGCTTTCTCCCAAGACTCTTGAGTTTTTTTAAGTGTTCTCTCGCGGTTTTTTGGAAAATAAATGAGACTATTCTAAACATATTATGTAGTAGAGAGACACTGTAGTATAAAATACAATTTACAATTTACAGTGTGCACAACAAACACACTTGAAAATTGGTGTGGAGTGTCGATGGTATGGGATTGGAATTTGGAATGTATAATTTGTTGATTCCTCCGTATGTATAATGCATATGTATGTATAAAAATTATTTGCTGCTTTCTGTATACTATATCGTTTTCTTTTTCTGTGGTGTCTGTCTCCTTATACAGGATGAGGACAAGAAGGAGCCCAAGTTATATGGCCGTTTGGCGAGGAAGTGGAAGCCCGTTCGGAATAAAAAGTCCAAGTACTACATCTCATTTCAACAGTATAAGAAGATGGTCTATCCCGACTTCACTACCGGACCTGCTTATCTATTCCGAGCTCGCCTCGCTCGTCCCCTTTTCGATAAAGGTAAGTTCACTCCAGTTTTTATCTGTTCTGGGTATAAAGTACGTATGTACACATACATATGTACAAACGACTGGATGCATGTTTCAAATTCTAAAAGTCGACTCTTTTCCCTTTCGTTTTTTGCTTTCTCCTTCTCTCTCTCTCTCTCTCTCTCTCTCTCTGTATGTTACAAGATCTAGCATTTTGGTTTGGTCTCAAACTCTTTCGTGTTCCCCCTGCTCCTTTATCTACACCCTACAACTTGATATTATACACATTTCAGTATTTTGACAAACCATGAGTTGTTCACTCGACTGTGTAACAACTGTAAGAAGAAGAAGAAGAATGAGAAGTGGGGCTGCAAACTGGAGCTTGAACTACATATACAAGTGTATATTATTTGAATGTAAATTCCATTTCGAATCTAAATCAGGGGGTGAACAGAGAACAGAGAGTAAAGAGGAACGGAGAGAGTAGGAGATCGATAGAGATCGTAGAGAACGAGGTACTCACTCACACATGGACAAATGCAAAAGAGGCAAACTTTTTACATAGACAGAAAAGTAAAACCATGAGTAAAAGTTAGTTCTTAACTGTTCTCGCTGTTCTTTACAACGAAAACTATGCATACCTAGTTTCGTCCCATTCACATTATTTCTCCTGTCTGTGTATGTATAATATTATGTGTGTAGGAGTACAATTTCTATGTATACAGTTAGATATTTCTTGCAAATAAGTTTATTAAAGGTGGTTGGGGAAAAGTTCATGGTCAAGTTTCTATCGCTTTGAGAATAGTATTTGTGCATGTATGCACTAGCTCTGCAAGCTAAATTTGGGAAATTAATCACGTTTCTCGATAATAAATACGTATATTTGAATAAATTTTCAGGGATGCAAAAGACTTATCTCAAACTTGAGGATGTGTACACAACAGGCATTGTAGCTCAAGACCTCAACATCAAAAGAATGAATATTGGTGAGTTTTTGCTTAATAAAAAATAATTATATGTATATATTATGTATTGATCGTATGAAATAATATGTATTGTGTCGATATAATATTTTGGTAAAGACGAATTTTAAACGAGTTGTTTTTGTTTTGTTGTGTTTCCTTTTCACAGCCGACTTTGCCAATAAGAAAGTCAACCTACACAAAACTGGCTATTGTGCTCTAAGTAAATTAATATCTTTACATATGGTGGCTTATCATGAGCAGTTCCAAATTTGGCAAAAGCTAGAAGATAAAAGAACTAAATGCAAAGTTATTTTCGGTGCGAAAAGTAATAGTAATAATAATAATAATAATAGTCCTAGTTCTAATAAAAATACAAATGAGAATAATAAAGACAATAACAATACTAGTGTGAGTGGAAGTAGTAATAATAACATCGATAATACCAAGGGGAACAGTCCCGGAACAGCCCCCATCAATAAATTAAAACCTACGACAAATTCGGCCCGAAAGAGGAAAAAGTGATGAGCAATAATAGTTTCTTAATTTTTTTAACTTCTTAAATAATCAATTTTATATATTATATTATTTTGTGCGTATGTGTGTGGACCGTGGATTTCGTGCGCTCGGTTTTTTTATATATAAAGCAAAAATATACATGTATAATACTTTCAATATTATCACTATAATGTTGTAGAGTACACATTATATTATGATGCTTTCGACGTGTGTGTGATTCGTGTGTTACTTGGTTATATTATTTTGTGTACATATATAAAATGGTAATGAGATGAGAGCTGATATACTCACCCTAGTAGTTCATCATAATTAAAGAAACTTTATTATATTTACCTTATTATTTTGTTGTAGTGTGTAATGTCGTGTAATGGAGAGTGAAAGTGCGAAACCATAATCTAGACTGTATTAATATATAATATTGTACTATAATACTATATTTTATGCCATGTTGTTGTTACAAGGCAACATTTACTTACGACGTCCTTTTATCACGATCACCGAATTGGAAGATGCGTGCTCTAATCGGACCAAGAAAACTGCTCAAAGAAACAAAAAACACAAAACACTACGAACGATGTCAGAAAACTGATGTATGTATAAGTACTGCAAAAAGGGTCAATTACAAGATTTGTTCTTACCGTCAGTGTATTCACACTCTACTTTTTTCTCTTTCTCAAGTACTTTCTCCTTCTTGTGTGAAAGTAAAACATTTAGATTCGTCGCTACATTATATAATATTATTCAAGAAGTTTATTCCATCATATAAATGCTATACATTCCCGGTACATGGAACCAAAAATGATAAATTGTGGTGGAACGATTAAAACAGCTTTAAGTCGGAGAAAGAAAACCAAGAAAATGGACTAAAACTTTTCAAGAACAGATATTTTCTTAATTAATTATGATGGTATTTACATATTACATAATATGCAGAAGAAAATATTATGCATCTTATATGATATGATACATGCATCCAACACTTTATTTCAAAACAAAATTTAGCATAATATTATATTCTAAGTTTTGATTTTTGATTCGTTTCTGTTTTTAGTTAACTGTTAATTTTATATGTTCAATTCCGGTTTTAATTTTGTTTTGTATTGGATATTAGTAAAAATTAAAAATTATGTGATGCGTATATGAAGATTATTTCGTACTTTTGCTGTCGTTCTAGTGTTGTACTTTTACTCTCTATTTCTACTTATGTTATTATGATAATATAAAATAATATGTGTTATGTATAGCTCAAAGTGATACGGAAAATTGTTTAAATTGTATTTAATTAATATTATTCTCAATTATTTAAGTTCTGACAAAGACAACCAGTGCATAATATTTATATATATACATATACGATAACCTAATCCAGAAGTCAGAAAATGAGAGTATTATATTCCTGGTGAAAGTTACTTTTCCCTTCTTCTATGTCATATTATTATTTACTTTTACCTACCTCTTTCCTACGCTCACAGTTCTCAACAGCAAACAGCATTCATCATAATATTCGTCCATTATTTATATAGAAGGGTGTATTGTGTACCTACTACATATTATATTATTTTATTTTAATATAAGTTTATGTACATATTCAAGTACTTCGTCGCGTTTTTAGTCGTAGTCATATTTATATTTTTAGCATTCTAGCAAACTACACAAACTTGTATTAGTATGATATATAATTGTATTGTAATACACGCACTACTATTAAATAATATGTAAACAGTTGCAACAATCTAACGTACGACAATGGACGTAAGTGTATCATGTATGTTTACCTTGACAAAAAGAAAAACAGTATAAAAAAGAAACTGCAAAGGGACAAAAAGGAAACGGAGCAAAGAGCTAAGGATAACGACGGTGAAAGAAACGAGTTTTAATACAACTATCCATTTACATACCTAGTGAACTAAAATTTACAATATTATAGGAGTAACCTAAGAATAAATAGGAACATTTTATTTTTGTTCGACTTAAATACTGACTATGATGAAAAATGTATATAGTCAGTCACAGTAATATATATGATGTTATATTGATCACTTTATACGATGCCATAATGATATAATAATATTATGTAAACTATATAGTACTTTTATGTATCATTTAAATAACGTCTGTAGAAAAAATTATTATTGCCTGTGTGTAACTTAGTCTAAAAACGATGAAGTATCAAACGTATGTAATACATAATTCACAATTATTCCTGACGAGAAAAATAATATACGAAAAAATTGATTTGAAAAGTACTTACACATCATAAATATTATATACACTTATATATATAGCCATATTGTAAAAAAATCTTACGTTGTTGTGTGAAGAAGCTACTGAATGATAAAGTCACTACTTTAATTAAAAATGCTGAAAAATGAGTTATTATCGTTAAAAAATAAATATTGTATGATTGGCTGCTTTATGTACAGTATGCATTTACACTTAAACACATATGCATAAAGAAGACCAAGCTACAATGAAAAAATATTGTACTATACATAATCATATAAGCTAAAACTAGAATATGAAACTATTATTGTGTTGTAATACAACAAAGAACAATAAACATTTAATTATTATTCTTTCCCCGATTGTGTTTGACTCCCCAGTAGTCAAACGCGTTTATTCTTTGTCAAATTAGTACTTTGAAAGTACCTTAAATCGAGAATATTCAAGCCAGATTTTTGTAAAATAAAACGGTCAATAAAACGAGAACAAGAGAAAATTTTGTTAATAATCTTTTTATTCTTTGTGTATCTTTTGTCCCCACTTGTCATATTTATCATTTATCATGCCCGTCATATTTCATATTTTATTTTATAAATCATGAAATTCATAAAATATTGGTTTGCATAAATTAGATAGTTTTAATACTCACATCAATTATTGGAGTTCCTATTCAAACTTGTTTATTCATTCAATTTTTTGGTTTGTGTTCGATTTTTTTAAATATTAAACAGATCAAAGTTTGAAGTAACTATATTATTTAGATTGAGTTCGTTTAACATAATGGCTAGAATTTCTAACTGCGTACATTTACTATAAATTATTAATGAAATTCCGTTTCATTTGTTCCATGCTTTACAATTTCATATTACAACTTTAGTTTACCCTGAAAAACACGAATAATTTTAGTGAACATGAAAATATAGGGAAATTATCTTTAGCGTACTTATTTTTACATAGTTTAGTTACAATAATTTTCCGGGAAAAAGTTAAAGTAGCGCGATTTAACAGCATAAGGAAGGACCCGAAATGTACACATGATATTATATTTAAAGTAAGAAAACGTCTTTCAACCTTAGAAGGTTCTAACTACTAATATAATAACGCGTAGAAAATACTATTAACCGTTTGAACGGCTAAAAATAATATATAATAGCATTTTAGTATAACACAAATTGCAAAATACTTTTTTTCCTTTTTCAAAAATCTATTCGAACGATAATCGTAAAAAGATTCAGTTTTTGTTGTTATTGTTCAACATTACGTATAAACATATCGTGTTTTGATTACCGTATTCTTCTTCTTTTAAAAATTCATAATTCATAATAAGCGTGAGTAGTAAGTATATACGTAAATACGATTGAGTAATATAATCCATAATAATAATGATAATCCCTTTTATGCATAATATATCCGCACTCCACAATGCGCATTAATCATATAACATACCTATATAGTGTAACCGTACGGGAATATGTAACTTCGTTTAAGTTAATTATGAATGTGACTACAGTTTATAATTTAAAATGTGTTTTTAAACCTTAGACGTATACATAATACTTGTATTTGTTGTCTTAATATTATTGTTATATGTGTATAACAGAAGCTTTTAACTTCATAAATATGTTTTTCAAATCGTGGAAGAAAAAAATAACCCTATTTTTTCTCATTATGATAGTAAACTATTTGCTTGTATACACGTTTATAGTATAATTTGAAATTCCTAGTAGGTACTGAGGGAAGAAATTTTATAATCTTAATGATACTATTCGTAATACTCTATTCTCTATTACTATTACTTTAGTAGTATACCTCATCTTAAACCGTATATTACACATTCGTCTTTATATTAAGGTTATACATACTGCACATATTAAAAAACACCAAAATTATGTGCACTTCGGCAAAATTACTAATAGAATTCAAAAAGCACTGAGGAAATATTTTTTTTTTAACTAACGCTTCCTCTACATTGTCTTGATGAATTCTACAGCTGAGCAAAATTGAGTCCACCAATATAATTCTTCTCCAATGATTTTCTGCCCGCAGAAACTATTCACATACTGAATTGTAGACAAAAGGGCTGGAGGATTACACTGAAAAAACCAATGAGAGCGTTTTGAAAACATTGTACACAACATGTAAATCTGCAAAAGTTTTTTTTTTCAGCACAATTAAAAATTTTCAAATTTTTCAAAAATATCATAATAAATAATAATAAAGATAATATCTCGGCAATATCAAACAATTTGTAAGTTAATACTTACTTTGATGAGTATGAAGACCAGAACAGGCATGATGTCATCTGCACTCACTACTTTATCAGCGGAAAGAAGACTTACAATAAGGGAAGCAGCTCGATTTACACACCGAAGTTTAGCAGTTGGAGTTTTATAGGCAGATAACATTTTAATTTCCCTTTGAACAGGCGGCCATGGACAATCCGCCAATCTCGATTTTGGGATTCTTAGATCTGGATGAGATGGAGTTATAATCGTCTCTAAACGAGCTATGTGATCTCTTAAAAGGCTGTAAAATTCACAAAATATAATTAAATTATATTGTATTACGTAACATGTTGAACCAACAACATTCTTTTATTATTAAAAAAAAAGAAGAAGGACCCGAATGTACGTTGAACTTACGCATCTCGATGCAAATCTGCTTCACCATTTGGATATAGTGCATGTAGGTATATTTTAGATACAATGGTTTGTTCTAAAGACGATTCTGCTTTTGACAGCTGCCATTCTGTCAACTCTGAAACGAATGAATGTACATATGTAACACATGAAGTATATAAGCAAAAAAATTTCGGTACTCTGTATTTTTTTCTACAATTTCAAACTTCCTTTATAAAATTACCTTTAGTTCCTACAAAGTTCTCAACTAGTGTATCCAAAAATGAGTCAAGCATTTCAATTTTTTCATCTATAGTTGTAGCGACGCGGAAATTATCTCGAAATTGATTTATTAATTTCTCTTGTTTTGGTTCTTCAGTCCAAAGACGGATACATTCTTTGATCAAGTAGTGAGAATATGTATCTCCTTCATGCTTAGCTCGTATTGTAGCTCTCTCTAATAGTGTTACAGTTGATAATAAGCATTGTTTTGCTTTCATCAGGTAACTGTACAATTAAATAACAATAGAAATTCATTAATTTTAAGCCACGTTTTCCTGTTGAATATACATATAATTTTCTCGTGGTTAATCCATAGGAAATAAATTGACAAGTTTTTTAAACTTACGCCACATAATCACTTCGTCGTCTCAAGTCATCTCGTAGAAGTCGCACTACTTTACGACATCTAAAATAAATCAAAACTTATTAACATGTGTGCTTGCGGTACTTTGAGCAACAAGATTTTAAAATAAATCGAGCAATAAAAAATTTCAAACTTGTATTCTAAATCCCATGTAGATGTAAAGTAATTTAAAAGCATACCCATCAGTTCCCAGTTGCTTGACTGTCCTCAGAGCTTCCTGCAACTGGGCAGCGGAAGTTTGATCAGCTCTTGAAATGGCACTTGCGACTTCGACGTGTAAAATATTAACAAGCGTAACGTCGATAGGAACTGATTCCATTCCCTATGTGTACACATACAAAAACAAATGGTAACATTGCATAATAAAGTCAATGATTTCATAAACTAGGGGAGCTGAAGGTAAAAATGACCATCAACTTTATTTAGCTATAGCTTGAGTTGTAGTAAACGGATTGATATCACCATTTGACCTAAATAAACGTTGGTTCAATATCTATCAAGTTCTGAAACCCATATCCTTAATTTTTCATTAATTAAAGCATTAATTAATGTTTTTAAAAAAGGCTTCAAAATTAGGGGTGCAGGCAGAACTGACCAGCAGTGCAGGCAAATTTGACTACCGCTTTAAAAGCATGCATGTACATACGGAAATGTACGTACATGGTCATTTTTGCCTGCCTCCTTTCTCTTTTTCAAGAAAAAACTTCACTCAACCAGCATAGTTGAACTAAATAGGTTTAAAATTAATGCGATTCGTATTTATTGGCTAGATTTGTTTTCTCGGCTTGTCTCTTACACTTATAAGTCAATTAAAATAGCTTAGACT
>JAQIVE010001404.1:0-25277 GCA_034698285.1 Sminthurinus bimaculatus | reverse complement strand
GAACTCGCAGAAATAAATAATAGGAAGAGAAGTTTCCGAATAATAAATAGTTTACTTATTCTTCTCCTCATACATGGACCTTTTCATCTTCCACATTGATAGACTGGCAAAACTCAACTACCTTCATTTTCCATTTTAGATAATAATTGTAATCAAAGATAGATTGCGTACGGACACAATAAAGGTAGCTTATTTATTATGATGGTTCGGCATTAGCTTTAGTTATTAATCTTTCTTGTTAATAAAGCAGATTCGTTATAAAAGGTTCTTTGATTTCTAAAAATGTGTAAAGATTAATATGCATCAGCCAGGCTGTTTATAAGCGCAAAGGAAGAAAATAAAAGAACGGCAAAAATCTGTAATAAACGCACACACGCCAAGAATAGGTTATTTTTATGCAATGTCAAACCTCCAGAGTATCATCTACAGATTTTTAAAAGTTTTTTTGCAGGAAAAAGATGGAGTTATAACAATAGTGATGAGAACTGCGTGCACAATACAATATACAGATGTACATGCACACAGTCGAAATATCCAACTAGGAAAACAAACAAATAAATGGCAGAGTGCACAGAAATTCACGAAAATTGTTTGGAAAGTTTTGCGCTCCTACTAAATTGAATGCGTGTGTATAAAGGAAAAGGAAGAAGGGGAGTTTGCTTCAAGAGAAGTGAAAGCATATACATGTATGTATAAAGTATACTCATGTGATATGAATAAGATAGAATGTGCATAGTACATACATATAGTGTATAAATAATATGAACCAAAAAGTTTACGGTTTCTTGTTCTCTTTGTTGTTCCTCAGGTTTGCTGGGTTGTACTATGGGTACGCGGGCCATGACACGAAACAGGAAGTCACCAGAACACAATACGTCTTCTTCCTCACCCGGATCAACCATTGGATCATTGCCGTGCGGTGCAGCTTCCGAGCCACCCCAAAATAAGAGACGACGAGTCTCCTCTAATAATAATAATAATAATAGTAACAGTAATTACAATAGTAGTTGTACAAGTACCAGTACGAGCTCAAGCTCAAGCTCGAGTACGAGCACTACTTTAACGTCAACGTCAACCAGCTGTAACAGTAACAGTGGTGGTAGTACCACGACAAAAATCAGTAGCAGTAGCTTGAACCCTTCCCTAACCAACAATAACAATTGTCTCTTTGCAAATTCCGGAGTGAACGCAACGTCATCTCCGTCTACATCAACTTCTCCTGCTACAACTGCAGCTACTTCTTCTGCTAGTCGGAACAATAATAGCGTAAAGTCCTCTTCGTCCACGTCCACGTTGTCATCCGCCTCACTCTCCACTTCATCAACAACAACTACTACAACAGCGCTCAACAACAAAGGTAAAAGCATTCACCATGACCCCTCTTCCCTCCCCGACGGTTCAACTGCTCCCGTTGTCAACGCCGAGGAAGAAGATTATCACAAGTGTGTGCTAGAGACTCAGGCCGCCCTTCGTAGTCTATCTGCTGAAATCACGTCCCATCACCAGGTGAAACATTATGCGTGTATATAAATAAATAGTAAACAAACATGAATAATGCAAAATTGTCAAATTATCATGAGATTTTCATTAGTTTCTATAGAAATCAAAATTCATCAAAATTTTGTCAAGTTGCATCAAATTTTCATAAGAGTAGAATTTTTTTTACAGCGTTTGTATTTAAATTCAAATATACTAGTTTTAAATGATCAACATGAAAGTGTGACAGTCTGTTTACTTATGGTTATGCTATGATTGATGATAAAAGTACAATTTGGATATTGTGTTCATTTGTTTGTTTCCATTAGGACAATACTAACTCTTCAACTGGTCCAACTGCTGTTCCCGTCGGCAGCGGCAGTGGTGCTCCAACCAACAGCTCCTCTTCTTCTTCCAACTCCAATTCCTCACCTAAGACACCCACAAACAGTGCTAACAGTAGTGAAAGTAAAGATGATCCAAACCATAATTCTAGTCGAGTAACCAGCACGTCGACGACAGCAGACTGTAAGAGTTCGGCCAGTGCTGTTGGTGCTGGTGGTGTTGCTTCAAATAGTGGAAAACCTAGTGAAAGTCGTCTTGGGTCAGCTCTAGTCAAAGTGGAACAGTCGCTGCACAAGATCAAAACAGATGAGCCTGGAAACATTAGTGCTAGTCAGGATAGTGAAAGCACAAATACAAACACAAACCCAGCCACGAATATAAACGCAAGTAGACCCCTTAATAGTGTAGGTAACACGGTGTTGGCGACAACTCCAATGGACAAAACGTTGTCAACTGGGAGCAAAGCAGTTGTGGCTGCCGCTGTGAGTAGCACGGGCAATAGTGCAAATATATTAAATAATATGAATATACATGGTAATAGTAATAATAATAGCATAAGTAATAATAATGATGAAGTTCGTCACAACCACACGACTGATGGAAGAATGTTGATTGATTCACCCGCAAGTGTGAGTAAAATGCATCCAAATAACAATAATAACATAAATACTAATAATAATAACAACAACAACAATGACTCTACGCGTCATGTTCACCCCGGAGAAATTATTCAGCATGAAAAGGACAATCCAGGTCATCACGGTTTTAAGCAAGAAAAGTTACATGAGCACAAACCACTGTTGGCCGTCTCCGTCAAATCCTACGCTCCCGACTTTAATGAGTTGGTGGATGACTCAAACTCGGCTGATTTAGAGATTGCAATCGATGAAGACACAAAGCACGGTCATCATCACGGTCATGGTCATCATGCTCATGGTCATGGTCCCCATCATGGACAAATGTCGGGCGGAGTGGTTCACAGTAGCAGCAAAGATTTACATATGAAAAAGAGCCACCTTAATAACAACAACAATAGTAGTAATAATACAAATAATAATAATAATAACAACAACAGTGCGTTGACGAGCTCCTACTACGAGTTCAAAGGAAATGGCACAACGTTTTCCAGTGGACTCGGTGGAGTTGTAGGAATTGGTGTTGGAGCTGGAGCGACGGGAGCGAGTTCCTCCGTATACTATAACTTGGAGAGTCAACATCACCAGCAGCAGCAGCAGCAACAGCATCAGCGGAGTTCATTCGACTTTGTAGAATCTCATAGCCATAGCCCTGCCAGCCCTTTGACGCCTAAGCAGTATACGGTGCTCCAGCCAATGACTCCAGTGGATCATCCTGGAAAGGTGGGATCCGAGTCGTCGTCGCGCAGCGGAACACTCACTCCACGTTCCATGTCTCCAGGTGGAACTGCCAAAGGTACGCACATCAGCATTTTCTAACAACTACGCAGCAGTTCTAAACTTGTGCTTTCCACCGATCCTCTCTCCATGTACATTTCTTCCTTTTTACATGGATAGTATATTTATACAATACTTTTCATACTCATACTCATACACATGTAGATGTAGACTGGGCTGTATAATATATACATATATATTGTAGATTGTAGGCATCATCTCTCTCTGTCTTCATTTTCTTGTTCCTTTTTTGTCCTTTTCCCATCCTACAATGTATAATACAATGTACAAGATAAAGCATGGAGAAAAATTGTTCTCTGTCTCTCTTTCTCCATTTTTTTCTCATACATATTGTACAATCCTTTTCATACACTTAATAACTCTCGACTTCTTTTCCCACTTTCTCCGTAGATTCTTTCCCTTTCTTTCTCTGTATAAAATGTACTGCATACATACATAATAAGGCTGTACAGCGCTTCCTATTATTGCTTCTTTAGTTATCTCTGTCTTTCAGTTCTGAACATTGCACCAACCTTTTCTATGCATCCTACACACATGATATTATATTATACCGTAGAATTCTTTATCCTTCTCCATGTTTTATGTTGTCAGATGTATTTCGCCTTTCTGTCACTATAGCTTGTACTATAACTATACTATACTATTATATTGAAATAAAAATAATGCGGGACAGTACAGACAGGAAGATGTATTCATGCTCAACTTGAAGCTGGAATGGATGGTTGAATAGATGGATGGATGGATGGACGACGCAGGTACAGAAAAGTGAGAGAGTGGAGAAAAGAGGCGTGCATAATATTGTGACAGCAGCAGCATCATAGTCATCGGCTTCGTCATCGTCATCGTCATATCCATAAAAAGACTATCACTATCACTATCGTTATCCTTCGTACCCGCTTCTCCAAAAATTAGACGGGAACTAGGAGCGTTTCTTTTGGAAAATATTCGTATGATGGAACATGGTGGATGCATAATATGTAGTATACTTTGTACTAGACTATACACACTGCCATTCCTAGAAAATTGGAGAATATTATGACAAAAAAGTCTACGTTAGATACATACACATTGTATCGTCGTACAGCGTTCGAGGAAGGAATCAATCTCGGATGGAGTGAGAAACTTAGCCCCAAGTTGGCTAGTTTCAATCATTTTTTACTCTGTTCTGATGTATTATATTGGCCAAATTATGACATATATAAATCATTTTTTCCTCTCATTCTTTTCTCTCGGACAAATTAATTTTGACGCCCCTCAGCTAAAAAATAGGAGAGAAGAGGGAAAGAACGAGAGGCGATGTGTGAGTTTGGAAGAGAAACAATAATTTGTAAAAAAAGAAGCTGTGTATGTGTAAAATACAGAAGCCAGACAAAGAATCTCACGAAGGAAATTTTTTTCCTGAACGATTAATACAGAAAAACTGTGCTTCGCATTGGTCTTTCTTCTGTTTCTGCACTGTTGTTTTGTATTATGTGTAATATGTATACGCCTTTGCTATTTCCCCCCACTGTAACACTTACATGACTAATAAATAGAGCATTGGAGATGTTTCAGAAGGAAAGAAGTATGAAACACTGAGAGTTGGACCAACTTTTCAAGTTTTACGTATCAGTCCATGTTCATTGTTCATGTTCACATGGAGAGTATTTTTATGCCTAGAGCTTCTGGGTAAAGAACTGTAGAGTAAGTATTAGGAAAGTAAGAGAAAGTAGGTATATAGAGGGCCGAGCAGCAGCGAAATCAGAAAGCAATCGAGGAGAAGAGAGAGCAATAATTGGTGAAGAAGGAAAGAGAGAGAGATATTGCTTATTGCTTTCCCAACTTATTTTCTACTCATTTTTCACCTACCTCTCAACCTATACATGTACAGTCTATGTACAAGAAGAGAACCGTAGAAAATCACAAAGCAGGGAGTTTTAGGGTACTTCAGTTTGCTTTTGTGTCTAATTTGTCTTGCTAGCTGCTCGTTGCTAGAGAGCTTCCACAATTTCTCATTCCACTTGTCCCGAGTTAACTTTTACGGATGGGAAATAACACAGTACACTTTTTGTATATACATATTGTGTACAATGTACAGCTATTATTATATTATTATTGTTGTTCTTATTATTGTTATCATTATCCTATACCTATGTATCCTATCGTGCTAATTGCCAATACTTCATTTCTCATTTCACTCATATACTGATGTACCGTGTTGGAACAATAATTGTATAATACTTCTCTCCTTGTTCCCTTTTTCATTGCGCAATCCATCCAATGCCTACTGTAAATTCGTCGTCCTTTCCTCTTTTCAATTTCAAGTTTCAATTTAGTCGTGTTTTATGCTTGCCTGTTTCATATGTGCATATGTATGTATTCCACAGTTGGTAAATGTCATACAAAGAGTCAATACGGTAATAATATTGTAAAACTAATTACCAAACAAATATATTGTAATAAGTAGCATAGTAACAAGGAGTAAACTTCAAATTGAGAGGTGCATCAAAAATGGCAAAATGAAACAAGTAAAAGGAAACTGGAACTAGAAAGATCTTTCCATAAAACATTATGATATAAAATATATTATTGCAACTATACCTACCTTCAAATCGTTCACACAAATACAGATTCCAAAATTCATATCAAAATAAGTTATTTTTCATTATTAACAACCATTAGTATTTTCCAAGTAGTTTTATTAAAAAACTTTGTAGCTTTTGATATTTTGACTCTTAAAGTATTAATATTTATAATATCATTATTATTTATTCAAAAGGCTTGTTAGTAATCGCCCTTGTAAATGTTTTGCAGACCCCTCAAAATGTCCGACGCCTGGTTGTACGGGTCAGGGTAAGTACATTTTATACTTTCAAGCAATTTTTATGCATGAACAACATTACTTCTATAATATGTACTTACAATTAGCAAGCTCAAAAACAAATTTTAAGAGAAAGTTTCTTAAATGCTTTTTTCTAAATCAAAACTTGCAGGTCATATTACTGGTCTCTATTCGCACCATAGAAGGTAACAGCAGTTGTAACTTTTTTTGTAGACGTTGAAATTATATTTTTTCTTTCTATAATAAAATAATGATCCTGCATTATAGTCAGACAGACACACATACATACATACAGACAAATACCTATACATACATACACGCACACACATATTCACATCTCCAAATAGATTTTATCAACACAACTTTTGATAACGTTGCACTTGGTGCAGTATATAGTCGCAAGAAGTTGGGAATGCAGTTAGGTGCAGTGTATTGTGTGGGTAGTTTGGAAGGGGTGAAATTGGTGCATCTTTAGAATACACATTAAGCCCTCTCTTCTCTCTTTATCTCTCTCTCTCTCCCTCTTACTTTATAGTTTAGTTACAAGAGAAGAAGAGGAACTAAAGAAAGAAAAAATCTCTCAAGGTTTTCTTAGTTCAAAGTAAAGTATAAGTAAAGTAAAAAGAAGAAGAAGAAGAAGAAAGTGTAAGTAGTTTGTGTAAAAGAGAGAAAGAGAAGAAGAAACACAAAGGAAGTTTCATCATTGGGTCAAATAATTCCGTATTCAGAGTTCACACATTTTTGAATGACGACACATACACACTTTTACACACACACACACACACCCACACTACAATAAAGTAAATCGGAGGGTTTTCTCTCTCATTCCCTTTCTCCTGTCACTACGTACAGAGTACAGTAAAATAGTAAGAGCATACAGAAGTAAAAGTAATAGAAATAGCAGTAGTAGTAGTAGTAGTTGGTGGTGGTGGTGGTGATGGCGATGGTAGGAGTATATAGTCAAGTTAAAAAAGAAACTTTGTACTTTTTCCGACGTGGTCGTTTGAACGACCAAAAAACTAGGTTAAAACTAAAGTAGGAAAAACTTACGATTAGACAAACTTATGAACACGATGAAAGTTTTAACACACACACACATAAGTATACTTGTACATACACATACATACATACACGCGTACAGACATAGGACTAGAGACAAGAGAATGAGAGTGAGTTCAGTTCCAAATTCTTTTTCTTCTTTATTTCTTGCCTCAAAAATAGTCTCTCTGGATGCCCTCGCAAAGATAAGTTGACTCCTGAAAGTAAGTATTTTGGGGACCTTGTCCTCCTCGACTATGTATGCATATAATATACATGTAGTTTTCTCTAATTGTACATAGTTCTTGTTTCTTGGCCTTCTTTTGTCTTCCTACTGTTTATGATTATTGTATAAATCTCTGCCTGCATATTATAATATTGTATATCCTTTTCCTTTTTTGGCTCTTGATACAGCAACTGGGGAAAGGATATGTTGTAGTAGTTTTACTTTAATAGTGTATGCATGATTAACAACGCGTATTTTGCATCTCCGTCTAGATGTATCCATGTAGCATGTATGTGCAAGCATTTCTGACTCAGTTAAAAAACAATACTGATTGGTACTAATCAGTCTTGCTAAATCCTACTTAATTCCCGGTTAGTTGACTTTTGAGCAATAAGCATTGTACTATCAATTAATGGAAGGTTAAAGAGCCTTTATCTCTTTGCCCATGTAAAAAAATCAAAGTCATCTCGACTGCAGTTGTCTTAGTATTGTTAACTATATGCACTAAAAGTTGGTTGTAGTAATGGTTGGGTCAAAACTTTCACATCATAGTGCATGTAGCATGTATTTACGAACACCCACACATATGTATGTACTATGTATGTACATACATACTTTCCCTGTCTTTCTCCGTTTCTCTTATGTCAGCCTACCTCCTTTGATGCCTTTACGCATAACATCCTTCTGTATGCAAATTTATGTGTGGATTTCTATACGCGACACACACACTTCCACACTTCTTAATTGCATGCATCCCACTGCACCCACCAGTTATTGGCACAAGTACAAAACAAAACTTGGGCTTTGTTGCCGCAGTTCAATGCTCTAGATTTCCTGTGCCCCTGGTTCTCGTTCAAACTGCGTTTTGCCAAGAGAATATCCTACAATACAAAATATTATGTAATGTATGTACTTTCATCGTATTACTGTATTATGCAGTGTTCATATCTCCTTATTTTCATCCCCTCTCTCAGTTTGGCCCTAATCCTTCCCTTTCGAATCATTATCATTACAGTTTTCAGCCAACAAACAATAGAATTCTACATTGCTATCTCTTGTATCAATGTTTTATGCAGCTTTTTACTGTGGAACATAAAGCGTCTCTTTATTTTTTAAAAATATATCATCTGTATCATTACTTATATAATTCAAGCTTGCTGCCCAGTTGAGAGGGTGCCTTATAATACCCTACCCTAAATAAATATACTTTATTCTACTTTCTACTAAAATTTTAGTTTGTTCGACTTTTTAGTTTCAATATTGAATTCGAGCATTGTTTTCATCGGTCACTTTCACTGCCGCGAATTCAGTGGCATATAATTTCGTTTCTCCCAACTTTTTCTATTACACTGTTGTTTTATTTACGTTCTATAAGTTGTTCATAATACTTGCCAATCGCAAGCAATGGATAGAAAAATGAAATCTCAAATTCAATTAATGTTCCATAACTAGTTTTTTGATGAAAATAACATGATGTACTTAATACACTGTATTGATTTACCTCTATATCCTATTTTTATTCTTTAATGTATCAAGTTTCCTATCTATATTATATAAATATCTATTTTCTCGTGCTGTCGTTATGTTTTGACTTGTGATGTCCCTTTTGAGTTTTTGGGAAGACAGAAATTGGAAATGCCAAAAACGCTATTGCAATTTTATACTTTTGATAGTATTATAATTGCTTACCAACATGATATTCTTTGAGTACACAGTACTAACAAACTTTTTTGTTTTTGATAGTTTTGGCGATGCACGAGACGATTTTAAAATGTCCGACGCCGGGATGCTCAGGTAAGAAAACGATGGAAATATTTACTACATACATACTTATCATGTACAGTAGCATTTGTGCGTGTAGAGTCAAATCTCTATTTTATATTTTTAAACATCATAGTGAGTACTAGACATAGGCACATAATATGTAGACTCTCATTCATATTTGAAATGAAGTCAGTCAACACTCATCATATCTAGGATTTATACTCTTTCTAGAGTTATTTTACAACAAGGTCTAAAACATGTAAATAAATAGTCATTGTTGATACGTAATTGAATAGCTGGTTGAGTACATAGTTATATCTAGAGTTTTATTGAAATTGACAGGTCGTGGGCATGTCAACAGCAATAGAAATACTCACCGCAGCCTGTCCGGCTGCCCAATCGCAGCCGCCAGCAGAGTTGGACGAGACCGATGTCAAAAATCTCACTGTGAGTAAACAAATTTCATAATCAAAGTATGGATATAGAAAACGTATAACGTGTGATATAATTTCACAAGTCTTTACTGCATATACATACGTACGTGTGTATTCGCTATTTGCTGCAAATATGATATTCACTCACCTATACTGACTTACATAATATTTTACGTCAAGATTCCCATCATGTTTGAGGTTGAGCTATTTATTTGTTCGTGATGGATTTTAGCCTCAAACCTACGTTCCTATTTATTTTTCATATTCTCCAGACTCTAACTATACACTACATCGTCTTGATAGATCTAATTTTTTTACCACGTACATATTTGTATTTTGCTGTACATATAGTTCTCCTTTCGTTTTTATAACTGACGCACACCCAAACATTTTACATGTACACATACATACATAGTACATGGTTTCGTTTGCTCGTAATTTATTGTTTCATTGCATTGGATTGCAGGGAAGGACGACAGTGGTTCTAAAACCTCGTTCCAATTTGGCTCGACGAGTACATCCCCCTCGTCGATAGATAAGGGTAAATCACCACTTCATAAAATAGTTTCCTGTTCCTCACCCTCGCTCCTCGTCGTTGGCGGACTCCACAGTCATAGCCGAGTCTCTACTCCCGAGCCCATCACGACCAATGGTAACGGCTACGACCCCTATTGTGAATCAACAAGCTCCTCGGCATCCTCTACCTGCTCCGTTCAACCCGGACCTGGATCTCAACACCATCCAAATCCACAGCATCACAACCCACAAAGTCAACAACAACAACAGCAACAACAGTCCCAATATTCTACTCCAACTAGTTCCAATAATAACAGCAACAATAATAATAACAACAACAATAGTAGTAGTCGACCTCCTACTCAAGAACAACAACAGCAACAACAACATCAACCGCCACAACCTCACTCGACATACGATGAAATGTCTTATCGCTACCACAGTAGTCAGGCGGGCTATCATCATCCCCCTCCGCATCGTACCCTGTACAATCATGAGTATCATCAGCAAGTTAGTCAACAGCAGCAACAACAGCAACAACATCACCACGGAATGCAAGGAGGAGCGACAGCTAATCCGGAAGGAAGTAGTAGTGCTAGTAATAGTAATAATAATAATAATAATACGAATAATAACAGTAGTAATAGCGGAGGTGGGGGAGGAAGTGGAGGTCGAGGAGTGAATGTTAATGGTGGTGGTGGAGGGGAGACGACAAATAACGGAAATTCAAATGGAGAAGAAGCAGCCCGAACTGAAATGAACGGATTATATCATAATCAGGTCGCTGGAGCTCCTCCTCAGCCCCCTCAACAACAGCAACAACCAGTCAAGGATGAAGATGGAAATTGTGCTGTGTATCCAAGGTATGTATACATACATCATAATACATTTGTGAATGTTGTGCATCTGTGTGTACAAAACATAATTGATTACAAATGATTAGTAGGAATAAGAACGTAGGTTTTCAGTTTGCATATACACAGCATGATAAGTAAAGAAATGTACATACCTAGTAGGTATGTACAATATAATGGTATGTTGGATGCTGTTGAGTTTGGTTGAGGAGATTGATCTCATCAGGGAAATCCCTTGGTTTCGATTACTTTTCTGTGGTGTAGGCCCATCTATGGCTACGAGAGCCACCACTTCCCGTCAGCGATTAATCTGTCGGTGAAATGTGGATTAAATAAGGAGCCTCCATCACCTGCAGTGATGGATTTGTCTGCTGCCTCTGCCGTTGGGATGTCGCCTTTTCATCACCATATGCAGTTTGGTCGTGTTCCCGCGAGTCCTGCCATGCCCAGTCCACAGGACCTGAGTCTCACTCGAACCGGGGTCTCCCACAAGTAAGATTATTTGTGTCAAATCTACATATTATATGTACGCAAAACACTCGTCATAATCATAATCAGCATTTGTATATATATGTGTAATGTGTATACTAAATGCTAAATGCATATTTTGCTGTAAAACATAAGCTTTGTATTTTGGACGCATAGGTATTGCTATTTTATTTTGTGCACGCATTAAGTATTAAGTAAAACACTATTATAGAACAATTACTGCGGGATAATTGCAACAAAACCAATTTCAATCTGATTGTAATCTATCAATGTGTGCAATACTTGTACGAACTACTATTGGTGAAAACTATCAAAGGTCATTATTTGCACTTCGATAACAGAAAAGAGCAAGTGAAAGTTTTAAATCCTCCCAATTAATTCTGGAAATATTATGCAAATGTGTCAAATAGGTTTTTCGATGTTAATGCACTTACTTACATGATGTGCAGAAAATTTCAAATATCTATCAAATTGTATAATACTTTGCATGCTCGAATTATTCCTTCATGCATAAGCGACGCGCTAATCAGTGAATGTATACTTCCATTACATAGTTAATACCAATGAAAAACATCCAACGTGTTGTTGAATTTAGTATTTACAGAATTGTTTATACATGTAAATTGCAGATTTCCCCATGGATTTGGCCGTCACTCTCCTGATAACCCTGCAGCTTATGGATATCCCAGAGAAGGTATAAAATCCTCAATTTTGCCAATTGTCCTAATGCCTTCACCCAAAAATGGGTGTACTAAAAAGCTAATACTTCAAAATGTGTGTGTTCCATTTAGGTTACTACAACAATGAATACATGACAAATGGCTACCACTACAACACAAATGGGTGGCCTCAGCCCCCGCCCTCGTCGTATTATCTTTCGTACCAACAGTCAGGCTCACCACCCCTTCCCAACGGAGGTTCCAACCCACCCGGAGGAAATGGGAATCCTCCGGGTTCATACATGGACACTAAAGGTGACCCCAGGACCCCCCGCTTGATGGGTTATAGTGTTCCAAGTACTCCAGGCTCGAGAAGTGGTCGAGGGAGGGATGGAAAAGATCTTATACAGTGTCCAACACCAGGCTGCGATGGTATGGGGCACGTTTCTGGAAATTATGCCACACACAGGAGGTAGAAATTCATTTTTGATTTTGTACATTGTAAATTTTTGTGCACACATTAATTATTTTTACATGAGCTGTCGTAAGAGAACGATACATATTATGTATATATTATGTTCATGAGAAGTGTGATTCTCCAGTATGTGGGAAGTTTTTCCCTTCTGGAGATGAAATTGTATTTTCTGACATGTGATATGTGAAGTCAATTTGTTTTCCAAAGTTTGTCGGGCTGCCCCAGGGCCAATAAACCCAAGTCTAAACGTGAGTTGTTTGTTTTTAAAAAAAATTAGCTACTGCTTATTTCCCCTTACAATAAAGTCGCAATCATATTATTGTATAATATATAGGTACATATGTTTATTATATCAAAATCGTATGCGTAATTTTATGATGCAATGTAATAGCGGAATAAATGCATTCTTTTCTTTGTTCTCTTTTGCTTGCTATTTCTTGCCCATCTTCCTCTTAGCGCGTGAAGGTCCCGAAGCTGAACCTTTGAGATGTCCAGGTATATTCATTTTACAAATATTTCTTAAATTTTCTATCAATATTAATCACATTGTAAGTAATTGGTAATGTGCCAGTATAAATGCATAATGTAGAATCTAAATAATATAGATAATACGTAAAAATGTCATGATTACTTAGTTCCAGGGTGCGATGGTTCAGGTCACGCTACTGGGAAGTTTTTGTCCCATCGAAGTGCTTCTGGCTGCCCCCTTGCAAATCGGAGCAAAGTAAGTTTTGTCTTTATGCAAACAGACTCGTAAAAAATTGGTGAATATTTTTAATTACATCAAACTGATCAAAACCAGCATAATTTTCAAAGTGGTACTCATTCTGATTCTAATGTTCCAGGTCAGAGTCTTGGAGAGTCCAGGAGGTAAAACAATTATTGAAGGAGCTTACTCCCCAGAACATTCAAATGGTGATACCATGTACCATCACATAAAGGTAAAAGGAACAAGTAGTGGAACATACAATTCTATAGTGTAATGAATTTGTACATTCAATTTATTTCGATTTAAATAATGGAATTTTGTCATTAATTGTTTCCATTAATTGTATTTTGTCGTATTCCTGTTCATGTACAAAGGCGGACAATAACAACACTCCGTACGATGATGCCCAACTGCAACCAATATCCATTTCGGAATTGCACAAGGAGAATTTGCGAGCCGAGTCCGAGTTGGGACGAATAAGGTCTCAGGTGAACAGCTTGGAAACGCAGATCCGAACGGATCAAAAAGACTCGCAACCCATAGCTGATCGAAGTTCCCACTTAAACACCTACTACCAAAGCTTGAGGAATAATGTAATCACTCTGTTGGAAAACGTACGGATTCCTCATCATGGGCAACAATATGGAACACCTGGTAATGTACATCATCCCTCCGCGGGTCCTGGTAGTTATCCTCCTCACCCTCATGCTCAACAGTATGCACCCTCCCACTATTATTCAGAGACGCCGTATTCAAGTGGCTTTGAAAATCGTATTTCTGAAAATTTCGACTCATATCTGACCAAATTACAAACTTTGTGTGGAAGTAATAATCCAGGAAATCATGGTGGTAGTAATAATAATCCTAATGACCCTTCGTCCCTTGGTGGAGGTGGCGGTGAACCCGGTGAAAGTCACTCTCAAATGGGAAAACCTCTGTATGAAACAGTACGTAATGCTCTCCAGGACTTTACAGTACTTCCTACCCCTATTTGACCCATGAACCACATGTAAAGAAAGTTGTTTACCTAATTGACTTTAAAGTATTTAATATTATACTATGTATAATCATGTAAATGGATTCCTGTTACACCTATTATTATTTTATTACTCAGTTTTTATTATATTACCTATTTGATGATAATAATATGGTGAATAATGTAATTATACTATACAAAAATAATGTTGATGAACTTAAGAAATAAATTTGCGTATACTTAAATTGTAAAAGTACGAGATAAAATTTAAAATTAGTGGTAAATATTAAATACTAAATATTATATGTACGTGTCATTTTCGGTGAAAGAATTCCTGCTGTATTATAACACATAATTATACGTGTATGAATAACTATTATTTTAGATAGTATTAGCGATTGTTGTTGTAAATAATATTGTTCGTACTTATGTACGTAATTTCTCATATAAAATATGTACAATTGGCGTAAAAAAATTCACTTTATATGAATTGACTTAAAATACAAGGTCGTTTGTCGTATTGATGACAACTGTTAACCAGTGTTTATCCAAATTTTCGCTATATTTCATAATAACATGCAAACAATTATTGTGGAAACCAACCGCAATTAAACTTAAATAAGTAGGGTAAAATCTCCAAAGAATAATAATGATGTTTATTTACACATAATATAGGATGTAAATAACAAGATATTTAATCTTCAACGAATACGATTGTTATATTATTATATGTATAATAATGCGTACATGTCAATACATACTTTTAGGTAGCAGTTGTTAAGTAAATATTACTTATTTCCTTTTTAGAGATAATAACTTAGAAATACAACTACTTAATATACGTAAAAGCTCAAGGTAGATAAGTTTTTGTCTATATACTAAAAAATTACGGAAAAAACATTAATTAATGTTACTATTAGGATAATTTTTAAAAGAAAATGAATAAATAATTTGCACGGAATATTGTTAACTGATACACTATTATACGTAACAAAAGTCTCTACTGCATAGAAATACAATTAGTCATACTGAAAAATAACTATTTTTCAGTATGTACTTATTTCTAAACTAAAGCTGTACAAGTTGAAGAATGAAAATGAACTTATGCATTATGTAATCGGAACCCATAAATATACTGGTAATTAATATTCGATATGATACAATATTACAACGTAAAATGTAAACTGTAATAATACCTTATTGTTACTATTGTTTATTGTGCCGTTGGTCGAACCTCTCTCTGTAGGTATTTAGGATATATGTGTGTACAAAAGGCAATCGTACAATTACGTTTTACGTCTGCCATGACACACACAAGGGAAATATCGGCTAGTTTGGCTGTTAACTTTTACTATTTACACACGCAAGAACTTTGACTGATTACTGATTACTACATATTCGAAATATGTGTAATGCGTATATGTACATCACGCACCTTGTAGGTACATACTTATTTTACTTAGGTAAGCCAGAAAGAACACAAAGTTAAACAACAGAATATGCGTATATATGAATGTGTAACAGTTAAAAGTGAGCAATATATAGATCAGACAAAATGATAATCATTATATTACAGCCCTGTGTAAAGCATTAATTTGTACATTCAATTTGTAGCAAACGCCAATTAAGACGTCAAATACACGTTTTCAATCATAACATTGCGGTGAAATCGAACTTTTGGATTAAACAGAAACGCGTTAGGACAAAATACATAATGAATTTTAGATGTTTGGCTAATCGATAGGCTAATTAAGTAGATAATATAACGAAACATAAAATTACGGAACTGTTTATTATAACAAGTACACATGCATAATATGCAGTCATCACAGTAGGGTTCCACCTTCAAAATCTAAATTTGTAAACATGATTCTGTAAGTCTTTTCTATTCTAATAAAAACAAGAAACAAGAAATATAAAAAACTTACAGAGTTCTGATGAGAATTCCGTACGTACGAAATAAGGAATCTCATGCAACCCGTAGGAGAAAAAATTCAAGGGTTTGCAGTTTACAGTTAGTATTTATGATAGTCTCTACGTTACTACAGCTAGGCATGTATTTTATGTATGAGATAAAACAAGGTGCAAGTCAGGTTCGCCATATTTATGGATAGAAGCAGCAGTGTATGCATTCCATATTTTCCAGTTTCATGGAAACCAGGAATCCTTGTCCTGGATGAATGCTGAGATGAGAATTATGGTTTTTTAACCAAGGCAAAACCTATTATGACAATGAGTAAACTACCTATATAATATATAAATATGAAATAATTAATTACTTAGACCCTATTTATATACGTATCCATGATAGTTGCTGTAATTTAAAAGTGTAATAAACAATCACTATTATTCTTATTATTACTGTTACTGTTAGTATTTAGTATATTAATTATACGTTACAAATTTAGAGCGTAACCGTTTGGCAAAATGTTGGGATCCTATAATAGTAGGTTGTCGTAAATATTATTATACGTATTATTATTTAGTTTCTAGTATATTTGTAGTTTCGACGTACATAATATATTGTTGCTCTCATTAAACTACATACGTTTCTAATGATTGATGTTACAGATCTTAAAGTTAAGTGAATGAAATACGTAATTTACTTACATGGTAAATATAAACTCAATCCAATATTGCATAAAAGAAGGCGATTCTGCGTAATATATATGTATGTATCTGTATACATAAACAATCTACATAAGAAAATAAGGGAAAAATTGCCGGAAAGTTAAAAACGTGAAAGACCGACCAAAAGATACGAAAATTTTGCAGTACAACATATTGTTATACTATGTACTTACTTTTAAATGTTGTTTCGCTGTGACCTGCAGGCTTGTTTTTTTCCAAAGCAGGATGTATCCCATACATTGTTCTTAATATAAATTGTATGCATGATAATACAGGCGTACTTAACACCTTACACCATTTACTGCTACATGAATGTTCTCTAAAAAAGGGAAAATAAAAAATGTTTGTGGTTGATATTTAGTACTACTGGAATCTGTCTCTCTACCCCCTGCCCTGCAATACTAAACAGTTAAATGTAGTGAAAATAATTTTTATGATTCTATTCTGTTCGAACGTTTTTTAGAATAAAAAATGTCATGATACTTACCTAATAAAGAATAAAGCAATCCAAATTCTAACAAAAATCAAAGTATGAAGACAAAAATTTCACCGCTATAAAAGATAAGTACATACTTAAATCCATAAGTGCTGAGTGAATGGTTCCAAATGATAAATAATGTTATTACTTATAATTGATTGCATTGGAACGCACAATAATTTTTGACTTTGGTGTGCTGTTTTATTGTTTTTTTAAAACACTTTCACCGGAGTAAAATTGTCTATTCCTTTGTTCATTCAAACATTTTGTATCTTAAAAAACGTTATGTGCACCTTCAGCATTTTTCAAAACATCTAATTGCCTGATTCAATTTTGCCGACAAACAATGTCTTATGCATATGTAGTATGTACATATATACTTGATCAATCACACAACTGATAGGTATCCGTGTTAATCTAACTTACAACTTACTGTTGTTCTACTTTTATTCCATTTCATTCATTTGCCAGTATAAATAACTACTTATGAGCATAAAAAAAGTCCAGCTTCTATGACTTGAGATCCTATACCTGCAAATACTACGATTTTTAATTTTTAGTTGCTTACAATGACACAATGACCATCGGGTATCGGGTTTATCATTTATCAACACGCCGTCCAAATTCCAGGGCCCAGGGCGGTATTTCCCTTGGGTAAGCAGTGCTACGGACTATCGTGATAGAATATATTATAACATTTACCCCCGAATTACCATTGGCCGAATGGCTAAACAAGTATATTTAGATAATATGTATATTTAAACGAGAAACACTAAATTTAGGGCAGGGAACCAAAGTCAAATAAATTTAATAAGTGAAAGAAGGATATTATGTCTCGTATAATATTTTATTATTCTTTTTATTGTTGACTTTCTTCGACATAAATATTAGATTCTGTCGGCAATTTTTTTCTAAACATGAAATTTTAATTTGCAAATGGTAAAATATAAACAATAAAAAAGGCAACAAGAAACAAGTTAAAATAATTTTTAGTGAAACTACAACAAAAAACTAGAAAGATTGAAAGATTAAAACAAAGAATAAATAAAATAACACACAAACTTAATCAATATTTTCAAAACCAAAGTAAAATCATAATTTTTGAAAACATACACTTAAACTTAAACAAGCGTTTTTGAATTTAGACTTAAGCATCTTCAAATATATTATTCTGGTTGAAAGAAATTTAGGTACGTTTCAGAAGAACGAAAAATGGAGTGTTTTTAAAAGAATCTTTTTCTCGTTTTAAAAAGAAAGCATCCATCTATTTCTACGAAGAAACATTGTAATAAATTGTCTTAAATAAAATTATAATCGTTAAAAACTAAAAGTTTAAGCTTTTGAACAAAAGGTACAAAAATTTTCGAGTTAACAGAACACGGCGATTTTCTATTAAGAATATGAGACGTATACATACAATATAAATACATGCTTAGTAGATTTTACTCATTATGTTGTCGATGTTCTTTTCAACTTGACACGTTGTAGGTAGCAGCAACACTATTAAAATTAATCATGCGAATGACGTTGGACAGCTTGATTGCTGGACCCAAACCAAGGCCCATTACTTTGATGAAATCATTCTGACTCAGCATCAAAAATGATTCTCCATCAATTAACTGAAAACAAAATTAAACAAAAAAACACAGCATTAAATCTTTATTCCTTGATTCGTAAAATAATTCATGAAGGGAGAACAGAAGTAAAAAAGACGGAGAATTGGGTGACATTGTATTCACTTCACACCCTTCATCATTAGAATAAAAAAGGTACTGTAAATACATTCATAATTCATAATATAATATATAATATAATATTATCATATTCACTTACTTGTTCCACAAAAGTCTTGGAAATCAATCGGCATCCTGGAATAGTTGCAATGAATTCTGCGAGCCTATGAACTTTCCATTGTGATACAGTCTTTTCATCAACGCTGCCGACAATGCTTTTTAATTGCAATGAATTCAAAGCATAATTATGTGGAAATTCCAATTCAGCATCAGCATTGTTATTACTTGCAACAGGGAACGAGTTACTAGTTGGACTTGCAGGCAAAGAAATTCTGCGTTGCTTGATAGATGCGCCTTCATCCTCACTGGCATTTTGAACGGTTGGAGCTACAATTTTATTTGTACTAGTAGACGTAGATCGAATAGGGGAATCGCTGTTACTACTGCAACTGCTACTATTTCTGAGACTTGATGATGATACTGATGTGTCTTGATCATCAAGAGAAGGAAGACTTAGTCTTTTAACTGAAGAATTTCTAATTGGCCGCGGTGCTTTCTTAGCCCTTGAATTAACTATAGAAACATTACTCTCACACGGATTAGAATTTTGGACGGATAGAACAGGCAAAGTTGTTGAAGGTATCTCTGTTGGCTTTGTTATAGAATCTTGATTTAATGACGCTCTTTTCCTGATTCTGCTACTGTCTCTAGTTGGTCTTCGTTTATCAGTAGCATTTATAGGTTTGGTGCTTTTTTCTTTTTCTTCTTCTTCAACCTTGATTTCATTTTGTGAAACTTCTTGCTTTTCTGATTCTTGTAAATTATCCTTGTAAGAGTTATTCATCGTTACGGAAGGATTTCTTAGCTCTTTAAACGTTTCCAATGTTTCATCAATAACAGATTTAATAGAATTTGACTCTTTAGTCTCGATCTTTATTATTTTGTTATGTTGTGTCTCAGAATTATCTGGGGCATTAAGTATATTGTTGTTTTTGGCTTGCACCGTCTGACTATCATTATGATTATTGTTGCTAGTTTCCTTTTGACTATTGTTCAATGTTTTCGCCCTCTTCCTTCTACTTGAAGTCATAGGTGTCCTTTTACGCTTAACAGCTGATGATTTTAGTGTAGAGTTATTTTTGGTATCTGATGATTTTTGTGATGGTTCTAAGCCCAAAATACTACAAATAAAATACAACAACAGTTTGTTCAACCACGATTTGTGAAAAAATCTCCAATATCTTAACATACAAAAAAGGGTCACAAAATATTCAGTTAATTCAAATTTGAGTTTTTAGAATGACATAAAAATGAGACGGAATTTGGATAAAGTAACTTTTTCAAATCACTACAGCGTTTACCGCAGATGTTTATCGGATAAACTTTATCCCAACTCCGTGTCATATAATATCTCATAATTTTCAATTCATTACAAAATTCTATTTTAAATTAAAATTGAAAATTAGTAGAAAATTAGAACTGTTACCTTCCATCAAAATGACCCATACTCCTTTCTAGTAGGACTAATCGATCAGTCAAAATCCAATCCTTTTTGTAATTATGTGAAGCATATGGACAATATGTTTCCGTATTATGAGTGGAAAATTTAGGTTTCATGTGGCCAGTACCCGAGCAACCAAACACACCACAAGGACTTGACCAACTTCCGTCAGCCGGAGGTGGAGGTTGTAAAGGATGACCAGTATGTGCTAAGGAATAAATAAAGTATATGTTTTACGTTTTTTAATTTTAAATAGACTCAAAAATTTTAAAACAAAATAAGTGCATATAATCGTATAATAGTACTTTTGTTACTTAATTACTGTCAATAGTTTTTATTACCTGACCAGCCCACGGGATGAATGTCGGGAGATAGTTCATAAACTTTATAATCATATAGTGACGGCCAATTATCAAAATGTATGTTCAGTTGATGTTCTTCTACATCCGCAATGGTTGCCACACGAATTAAGGAGGGATTTCGCTGCATAAATAAAAAATAAAAGAAAGGAAATAGATTAAACACACACGAAATAGCAAATTCTGTTCTACATTATACACATTACACATTATATCAATGCATTATCTGTGCAAAAATAACAACAATAAACTGAATATTATTTATAATAATGAGTTTTTATAATATGCCAAGGCTTACCTTATCTACACATTCGATTTTAAAACCCTTTTTGAAACCTACGGGTGGTAGAGGACGAAAAAGCCTAGCTGGCAGTGCACTAGCTTTTTCCTCTCGAAGATACTTTTCCCACGAAAAATCCGATTTACAATCTAGTTACAAACAATACAGTTACTTTAAATACTTTTCATTTACGGTTACTACACGTCTTATAAATTGTAAACTCTTTTAATTTTGTAATAAAAATTAAATACTATTGTGACTTTTGAATACTTAGAAATTACACAAAACCTTCTTCTTCTTCTTCTTACCATTAGGGGGTGTAAGTTTGACATTATTTTGATCACACCATCCAACAGGATGAATAAATGGAGACGTTAGGTCGGTCCAATAATCATAAAGTGAATCCCATGAATCAAAATGAATAAGAATCCTATCACCCATGACTTTAGCAGCAGTAGCAACACATACAAGATTTTGATTTCGGATGTCTACCGCTTCAAGTTTCATTCCAACTTTTACGCCAAAATCGGTTACAAATTCCTCCTTAGTGACCGCAAAAATATGTCGTGGAGCAACCTCAATTTGATGTTCAACCATGTATTGATGCCAATTAAAATTTTCTGGGAAACCCGGTGGTGGCTGCAGTTCCAAACCATTTTGCTCACACCTGAATATTTTGTAGAAAAACGAATCAGAAATTAGCATTATTACATTTTAAATTTTTTAAACACCCTTTTTCTCAAAAATACTATATCCCAAACTCGCATGTATTTTGAAACATTTTGTAGATTTCAGTTTACTATCAACGTAAAAAGAAAACACACATAATATATGTTCTCACCAGCAAGGGGGAAATATATCAAAAGAGTCTGCATTGACCCAAAAGTCGTACGCATCAGAAAATCCTTGGAAGCGTAACCGTAAACGGTACCCTTGAATATCAACAACCTATTAAAACAATAATCATTATTACACATTGCTCATTAGTAACAAATTATTTTTAGGTTTTATACTTGTAAGAAATACTAAGTATGTATACAAAAAATGACCTTATGAAGGCAAATTAAAACATACATAAATAGCCCAATAGTAAAAATACAAGCATTTACTCTCATAAATGCATGACATTTTCCATACCTTTGTGACACAAATAAGACTCTGGTGTTGTGGGTCAATAGCTTCCATCATCATTCCAACTCTGTAACATAAAAGATTTCAAATGTGAATCACGAATCATAATAATATGGTTAAGCAAATACATAAATACGAAAATAAATACACAGTAAGAACATACGTGTAAATATATTATACTATAATAATGATAATAAAGCAAACCTAAAAGGGTTCGGAGCAGGCATCGCCGGTTGTCTAAACAGACGATGTGGAGCTGATTTTGTTTTAGTTTCATTCAAATATTTTGCCCAATCGAATTCTGCATGATTTGTTATTGCTGCTGCAATCCGATTTCCTGACGTTGCAGTTGAAGAAGAAGATGTTGTTGTTGTTGATGATGATGACGATGATATATTATTACTACTATTATGATTGCTACTGTTGTTACTGCTGCTATTATTTTCGTTGTTATTATTATTAGTATTAGAATAATTCTCATTATTAGTGTTATCTACAACAGTAGACAATTTAGGTTTTTTATTTAAAACTGGAGTGATTGGCTTTTTATTTAAAACAGGAGTAATAGGTTTCTTAAATTTCCCATCTAGTCCTTCATTCATATGAAGCTCATAGGATACACAGCAGGCCTTGGTACAATAAACCCCTTCGTAAAATTCCTCGACTAGTCCAAAACAACCACAGCATTGACAGAAAACAATTTGACTATTTTTATCAATTTCCGCTTTTTCATCAATATTTTCTTTTTCAGCTTTTATGACAGTACTATCATTATTTTCATGACCATTGTACACAGCAGGAGTACTAACAACGAAAACCCCATTAGATGCATTATCTATTACTGTTGAACTCTTTGCATCTAGATCAGCTGTTGGTCCATTTTTGTTTTTTGGCAACTCCAATGTCAACGATATTGTTGTTTTTGGTGGTGATAAATGAAAAACCGGGCTCAAACTTCTGCTGCTACATGGACTATCTTCTTCCTCTTTCTTTATATCAATTGCATCTTCATTATTATTATCATGACTGTTAATGTAATGCGGTTGAATGACTTGAGTTTCTGCTTCAGATAACTCTAATGAAGATAAAGTCTCAATTTTCAAGCATTCCTTTTCTCCTTCCTCTGTATTGCTCACACTACTTGCATTATTCAGACAATCATGATTATTGGTGTCTGCAACTGTTGTTGTTGTTGTTGCCCCATTATCTTCTGGTAGTGTTGGAATTGAATCAATTTCCACGTCCATATTATTACTATTATTATTATTAACTGCGATTGGAATATCGGATATTTCCATTTTTACTTAAATTTTTATACACTATACATATACACTGTAATTATATAATTATATGAATATAAGCAAATAAATATTATTGTATTATTTCTTCAATAACCACATCGTTTAAGGTACTACCTAAATAGGTATAATATATTCTGTTGGTCGCCGTAATACATATTTTATACATAGTTTTCGGTTAAACGTTAAACATAATTTTCTCACGTTGAAGTCTCAATGTCGTTTAAATGCACGTAAAAGTACCCAGATTTTTGAACACCGAACACCGACAAGAAAATATATTGGGTAATGTAATAGGTAATAGGCAAGTTATAAGTAACGACTGGTCTTATAAGTAATTTTAATTTTATTGTTATCAGTCTCGGTTAATTTCGCAATATGAATATAGTAGTATTTAGTAGGTAATGGTTTATTAGTACTTATCTACGATCTACACGATACTTGGATCCAATTTTATTTACTATTTACTATTTACTATATGAACACAAAACACAATGCTTACTTATTTACTTTTATGTGTAGTAGAGAATAGAGAATAATTTTATATAAAATTTGGTATCTGTGTTAAATCCCCAATTTAGCTTGATGATTGTTGAAGAATGAAGAGTTGAGAATCTTCACTGAAGACCAATAGAATATTAATAAGTATTACGAACTTGAACACAATGTCTTTAAGTATAATTTTGTAGAGAAAAATATAAGAATGAATGCTCTGTGGTCTCACACTTTGTACAACATGCAACTCACTTTTCTTGCGTATTGGAATAGCACGAAGTATAAAGTACGTACCTATGTATTCAATAGGCGAGAAAAACACATGATCGAATAATACAGCACTGTATAAATACGTGGGTATATGGTATATGTAAAGGAACGTGAAAACGCTTAAAACTTAAAATTGAGAATTGTGTGAGAATGTGAGAAATGAGGAATGAAAATTTTATGCATTTAAAAAGACGAATAGCCCGTACATAACTTAAAATAATATTATACCTATTAGCTTTGAATATTTGGGTGAAATGAAATACGACGTACTCCATACTTAAGTAAATTTGCAACAAAATACAACATTAAACGGCTCAAACAACCATGGACAACCATGGAAAGAATCCACATTTTTTGTCTTGTAAAGTTATAAGTTTTATAAAGTATGATGCATGTAACATAATTAATAGAGGATTAAGACGCATCATTTCATTTTATTGATAGATGATAGATACACTATCCGCTCACGATCAAGCAGCACTTTCAGTATTTCTATAAAATAAGTTACATAAATATGTATACATAAGCATAATATAAACACTTCTTAATTGATTTCCAATTTCCAATGGTGCATTCATTGTTTAAGTATTAATTATGTTTACAGCTCAAAATGATCCTGAAATTGAAGAATGCCTGTTTATGTTTTTGTCCATAATAAGTACAGAGGATTCCTATCATTTACCATTCCGCAAATGATTCATCGCCATGAACTTTTGAGGTCGTTTTTATCGGATTTTACGTAAAAATAGTATGTAGTAATGCCCGTTTATTGTTTATGCCATCGTTATGAGATTTAATGAGATTTTCCATCTAAATGATGAATCTAAAAGCACACACTCATTTTATTGGGGCTTTAAGGTTGGAGAAAACTGCCTAAATTTTGACT
>JAQIVE010001403.1:0-25280 GCA_034698285.1 Sminthurinus bimaculatus | reverse complement strand
AAATCTTAGGTAACATACACACACACATACATACACACATCCAAACCTATGGGGAATACTATATTGGATTTCTCACCTTTCCTTTTTCTCTTTCCTGTTTCTTCCTTTCTTGTGAAGAACCCGATTTGGTTTCTTTCATTTCATGATAGATAGTAAAAGGGAGTGCAATAATATAATTATTATCATATTATACATTATACTATGTACATACCGCATGTGTTTATACGATGTCAAAGAAACCTTAAATTTTTTATCTATTTAGTTAGTTACATACTCTTATTATATTATGGCATTCTCTGTCGTCGTTTTGATTCCAGCTTGTATAGACCTTGTTTGTAGTTTGGACAATATATTATGTATCTGTACGCTGTTATGTCATGCATGCATGCAAGAAAAGTCAGAGACTCGGATTATAGACATTGGTAGTTAATTCCTTGTCAAAACCCAAGAATTTGCCATTTGTTTTTCTTAATGTCCTTGTGGTTTCTCCGCCATATCGTGTAATGGCTGAAAGTGGTTTTGTTTTGCAAAAGCAACTGCTGGAGCGTAAACAATCATTATTAATTTATTCATTTATGTGAAAAATCCCGAGTTGAAGCATACATACTTACATACATACATATGTACATGCATACACTTCCTGATAATTTCGCGTTCACTCAGTTCAATCACTTACTCATTTTTAAGGACGAAAGCAAACCGCATCCTGTAAAATGGACGCGGGAATGATCAATTAATATGACTCTGAGGATAGTGGACCCAAAAGTATGAAAAATGTGATGAAACTACGCTACGCGGTTTTATTGACATTGACAACAGATACATACACAGGTCTCCATCGGATAATGCACTGCATGCAAACTACCTATAGGAGCAGGTATAAATGCGTATACCAAGTTAATAACTCTAGCTCTCCTCCCTACACACTCATACACATACCATATGTATTATGTATCCATATTGTGGGTCGTGTTAACATATACAATATATATACATAGCAAGGCGACCACGCCAAAACAATCCAATCCACGTGTTTTTCATTTGTCAATGAACTGGATGGATGGAAAGAGCATTAAGTATACACATAAGATAGATAAATCATACATGTCATCACGACGCTTTTATGTTGATGATTGAGATTAAGCAGAAAAAGTCATCTAATTTCACTTTTTCACCCTTTATCCTCATAATATGTTTGTTACATTGATGTGTGCCTTCTTATATGTATGATTATTCGAAATTTGTTCTAGTCTAGTTTTTTAGCCTTTATACTGTACTCTCCTTCTCATTGTACCTCGTATCTACATACATTTGTACCTAATTGTTATTTCAGCATGGGGGTATACGTACAATGAAAATGACAATAAATTTCTCCACGGTACACATACATACATACGTTACAATTTACAATTAAATCGTATTTTCAAATCGCAATAAAAATCACACATACATACATGTACACTTAAGTACGTACTACACCGTAGCATGACAATGACAGAGTTTTAACGAGGTTACAGTGACATTGCACAATCGGGTAATGTGTGCTGGCGTTTTTGTTTCCTCGATTGCGGCACGTACATTAAGTCGCCTATGTGTATGTATGTACATGCGAGTGTTTTGTCCTTTGAATGCCAAACTATGTATAACGAACAAATAACGAATAAAAGTATGAACTGAATCAAATAAATGTAACAAGCAGTTAAAGTCTGGGACATCTTTTGGCTTTTGACCTTTGACTCGACGTTGAAACAATGTAGATTACAAGGCGATCTTTAAAAGATTTATGCTGTGTGTTTCCAGGTAGTATACATACATAATACATACATTATAGACACTATACCTACTTACATATAATGTTGCAAGAACATACCGGCAAAATTTTCGGCGTTTTAAGTGTAAAGTTTAGAAGCTATTTCGGGAGAAATTGTTAACAGTTTTTGAGCAGTTGCAGAATTTGTGCAGTCCGTAGTTCGAAGAAGTATGTACAGAAGTCTAATTTTTAATTTTTCGAATCACGCAATATCGCCAAGCTGTAAAATTTATACAGGGCCAAGTCAATTCTGAGCAATAACTGTGGAATGCATATCATTTGCCTAGAAATTAGTCCTATTTTTATGTTTATTAAATTGTGATTATCAAAATTAAAGTATAATTGAAGGAGAGAGAGAGAGAGACAAATAAAATCTTTCATTGACAGTTGGCAGTGACTCTACGCGAAACCAAGGGATTTATGTATACATATATACACACATAGGAATTATATCTAAGTAAGAGAGAGAGGAATGTCTGTGTAAAAATCTTTGTACAAGCATGCATATAAATTTTGTCTTGTCCAATTATAATGTAGAGTAAATCAAAATAAGTACAAAGTACGTCAATTGATGATTACTGTTACATTAAGTCATAAGTCATAGTCATAAGGTTTACAAGCGGCAGTGTTACACAACAATTTAACAAATCCTTTACATACATGTTACACAAAAATTATCTTTCCTGAAAATTTAAATTTTACATGTTCTTCATGGCTTTGTAAAAACTGTAATTTATGAGTCTGAATCATAGACTAGACATTATTGAAATCTTGACTATGTACTACGTATATTATGTTATACAAGATTATTTTTTAACGTTTTCTGATTTTTGAAAATATTCTTCAAAGTTGACCTCAATTATTGCAACTTATAAGCACTACATGTTACAAGTGCATCCACTGAATGACATAATATTGTATGTATTACCTTGTAAATTTTATCTCTGCTAAAATTGCATTGGTACACCTTCAACCTTCAACCTCCTTAATTCACTTTGATATTTAATATTTCAGATTCAGATCAAAGTATTATGGAAGAAAAGTCTACCAACCAGCGTATTAAGTACTGATATATGCAGTATATACTGCATCAGCACTTAACTAACAGCACGCATTATATATTTACCCAGTGCACAAAACGCGCTGTAGGAATGTATGTGAGTCGTACACATTATTGCGTCACTTCACACTTTACACACTTTTTACAATAAACCAACAGTGGAATTTTGTACGCTACTCAAAAAAATCCTGAACAAATTGACACTTGTATTGCTCTTACGTAATATTGTATAGGGAAAACTCCTATTCTTACAGACTAATGTATAATATGCACATATTGTTATATTATGCATACCCTGGAAGAAGAATCGAATTTGCAAAGTGACTTTTCAAGGTACTTGTCTTCATGTGTCGTTTTATAGCTGGAACGAATTATTTTTCCACCGGCAACCACTGCAAAACAATGTATAAGCACTAAGTATTTTGCATGCAACTAGTTTGTCTTGGTCATTTTAAACATACGTAACAGAATACAAGTGGAATTAACATGACATTCTCAAGCTATTTGACACACTCAAGTAAAATCTCAAAGACAAGTTACTTTTACTTATGTGTATAATAATGGTTGTCTAATGTGCATGTATGTATGTATATACAGAGTATGTACATGTAAGATTGGACTTGGAAAATTTAAAGATACGGAAAAACGGTATGTATTTTATGTATATGTTTGTATGTATGTGATTGATACCTATAGGGGAATATCAGTTTGATTTGCATATTATGTATTTGTTCTGTATGCACAGCATACACCAGGTACAAAATGCCATATTATCAAGTTAAGTAAAGTCATAATCACGGCGTGTATTAACTTTTCAGGTATTACCTGGCTACACCTTTTTATATTCGGAAATGACTAGAGGGAGAGAGAGAGAGAAAGATTTAAGGCGAAGAGTATTAAGACGTTTGCCATTAAACTCTTTTTGCTGGACACAAACTGGATTCGTCCAGCTTTTAAACCTATGTATTCCAAAGTTTTATAATATACAAAATATACATGGTTCAACTTTATTCTGTATAATAGGTAGTATATTTAATTTGTTTATTAAACACAGCAAAGTTTAAGGTTCAACGGTGCCTAGAGTACATATTAGTGTGTATTGTGTATATGCAGGCCAAACTGAATTGAAACAGCAATGTAGTCATTAGTGAGATTATTTCTCAGCTTTTCAATAGCATCTCTGTTATTACCTATTCTCGATTGGTATTTGATACGTAACACCATATTATTATGTACACACAGAGACACATACTTACAGCGCATTAACACTCACGAATTCCCTTTTAATTTCCCTTTCCAGTTCCGCAACTTGATAGCTCAGTGTTGACTTTCAACTTTTTTCCCAGTTTTTGCATACCTACTACAAATTTAGTGCACAGTTGTGCATATTATGTATATGTACTTTTATATTATTTAAATAATTCTCGACAAGAGCTTGACAAGCACTCACAAAACCATCCATGAGATGCAAGTTGAAAAATAGTTACATTTGACAAATCTCCCTTTGTTCAATATATTACGTATTTACAATACATGGAGTGTGAATGTTAGAAGAATTATTGTGAAAACGAAAAAACAAATACTTTATAGAATAAAATAAAAGTTCAATACATAAATATGTATGATAAGCATTGTACGATCAACTTTTTATTTTTAGTCTCAATTTTAAGCTTTTTGAAAGAGTCATTTGATTTTTGACCTGACCCAAAATGAAAATGATAAAAGCGTGGCTGCAAAATACAGTTCAGAGCTCTATTACTCTGTGTGCACATAATACAGTCACTGTTTCAATGGTATTGAAAAGAATGAATAGTAGACAGTTTTCTTTCATTGAAGCATTAACCCCAATAATTTACGATAGTAATAATAATTTGTTGATGTTCTAAATTCCTTATTGACAATTGATAAAATGGCCTTCTTTAACGCTTGAAATTCCGACATCATTTTTGCCGATAAAACCTCAGCAATACCTACAACGTTTTCTCTGCTATTTTGCAAATCTAAAATCAGTATCTACAAGTGGATGCCTTGGAAAAGGCCGCATCTGAGATCTGAGTACTAAGAACATGTTAAGATAACTGTTAAGTAAAATTGAAATGCTTTTTGACTATGTGACACAGGACATGTCCTAATGAATGAACACTACTTATAAGCATGTACAGAAGCATGTACATTACACACATATGTGTACATAGAGAAATTTCCGCATAGATTTATAGTGTCAAAAGTTCGAAGTCGAACAAAATGCGAACAATTTCATTGCTGCTTGAAAGCTAAAAGTTAACGTATTAGGTAAAGTGACATGAATTATTTTCATACTACACAACATTATTGGTTGTAATAAAGTTCAAAAGTCGAAAGAAAAAGACCGCAGATTAAACGACCATTATGATTAAGTACGGTTGTTATTGCTGTGCGAATTTATGAATCGTTTAATTTTATTTTATGACTTGAATTTTTCTTGATTTGCGACTTGTGAAAATGTGTCCAGATTCTAGATTCCGCAAATGTATTTTAGTAATTACACAAGGCACTATACGATTTAATTTTTGTGCCGATAAAGACTACGTACTATGTATGCTTACTGCTATAATACTTAATTACCCGTATGACCTCATTGTCCAACAGTAAAATTCGACCCAGTTTAATGGTATTGTAGTATTGAAAAATATATTTTGTCGGTGAATGCAATATGTAATAGTTACTGTATGCTTTTTCCGTCGCTGTCTGTATTTAGGAAGGATATATAGTTATCCCGGTTCATACTCAATAGAGCAGATACCCGGTAACCAATTTAAATGAAATTTCAGCTTCTAAAGGGGAAAAGATTTTAGTAAAAGTGAGATCTAATAAGGTCGCAGATTTCTAAAATTAGGAACTCAGTAAGAAGGTGCAGAATACAGAACCCATACCCTGACAGTATAAATTATAAATACTTGTGTTGATACGTATGTATGCATATATTACAGCATCGCAATCAGAATATTATTTTCCATTTTATTACTTTATACCAGTTTGTATTACTTTACGTACTTCATTTTGCGGCAGCTTGATTTGTAACTCAGATGGTTCGGTTTTATTATTTAATGCGTTTCAACAGCATCATCAAATACAATAATTAAATATTTATTGTGGTAATTTATCAAAGTAAAAAAACTGCGTAAATATGTCTTAGGTCTTAGAGACATCATCAAGCCGTGTTATGTGTTCTACTGTAGAACACATAACACGTAAATACTAGTGATTAAATGCACAAGTATTTATTTACTACACCGCGATGATTTTTATTCCTGATCTTTAAGGCGGTTGGATGTTGAATGTTGAATGGACCCTGGTTATAAGACCAGGGAGTGTGTGTATAAAATTCATATCTATTCCATTGATTCAACGCCCTGAATAGGTAATAAGTATGTCCATTGCAAGGTGCACACTTGTAACACATAAAGAAAACGTAAATATATGTATGTATTTCCGTACGTTACACACTACTACTGCCATATTATAAATGCATAGTGCATACTATATTCCCTTTCCGTAAGTAAAGATAAAATGGTAATACAAGTCATAATAATATTTAAGTTTAAGTGGTGGTCACATTGGTCAACTTGCTTACCACTGACACACAGTGTGGGCAAAAAACAAATACCGGTAATAAGCAATAACGTGAGCAGTTACACCAACAGAAGAACAGAAGTTGGCACAAATTTTTATTTAGCATAATATATCTCAAATTTAGTGTGATTTTCGTGACTTGTACTTGGTCATAGAAAGTCCGAGCTAAAGATACATAATATATTAAAAATATTCGTATAAAACGCATAAAGTAAACTTTTTTAAATGCATTATATATGGTAGACTATGTACTACTGTTGGCTGTCAGGAGATGATATGAATATGGAATATGGAATGATCATAATATTATTACTACTACTAGTACTACTAGCAACTACCAACAGTTTTGTAGATTCTCGCATAGTTCATTTCCTTGTACATACTACGGTGCCAACTACCAAATTGAACATATGATAATTGTTGTAAATAAGTACACTGCTATACAGTATAATATACATAGGGGAGTCTCCTAATACTGAAGCTGGTTGGAGATGTCTCCCTAGTTGAACTCAACTGACAAACTGAGCATCTACATAAATAATTAATGTGACTGCCGTCTTTACGATCTTCAAAAAAAGATTCATTGTCTTCCTCTTCTTGAATTCAAATTAATAGCCCGTACTTACTTACTGCTTACAGACTAACCAATAACTAATACGGACTGCAAAACTATACTTTTGTATTATTTTATGCAGTGTACAGTATGCACATACTACATACGTTGTAGAGGTAGAGGAATGGTGATTTACTTCAAACATAATAATATTAGTGGCAATATCCTACGCTCATGTGTATTGTGTGTAGACAACCCTTTAGCTTCGTATTAGTGTTTTCATCTTCAATTTTTCTGCAGCAAGGAGAGGGAATTATAATGGCAAAGCAGCAACCAGCAGATACAATAATTTAACATCCGCGTCTTATGTCTCATGTTGTGTGTGTGTGTTTTATTGGGAACATTTATTCAAGTTCGGGCACATCATAATGTAAAATACAATAGAAAATACTATCTATATAATTTTATTATTTGTCTATTGCACAGCAGACAAGCTCACGATAATGTTGATACGATGAAATGTGAAATGACTGATGAGACAAGGCGAAAACAAAAAGTGTCTTGCAGTATATATTGCCTCGTTTTCTATCCAGTTCTTACGATTAGTGTTCTCACACAGTATTAGCTAAATCTCTAAAAGTCAATAATGTTTTTGGTTCAAAAAATCCCATTTTCACAATAGTTGCTCGACTAGTTTCTCCCTGCATATTTTATAGGTTTATATTATTACATATTTACATTATAATCATGATATCGATTTTATTGAATTGAAAATAATTAATTGTCACTGCTAGCAAGTAAGTATACTGATACATGTATGTACCTTGCATATTTCCTACTGTATATTTTCCCCATACTCCAGAGAGGATTTTCAAAATGTTACAAAAAATATTATGTATGTATATGTACGTATCAGTGTTGTCAGACATCGTTTTATTTATTTACTGTGTGTATCTGTAGTTGTATCAGCGGTAGTTATCAGTTATCAGACGACTTTTTTTACTTTTTATTCAAATTGTTGGCTATACTGCACAGAGTAAATGAAATATGTCGCCGAAAGCTCGTATAAACTCTATAAATCATTATTGAATGTTTTCAAGAACTATTGAGATCTGGACAGACAGAGACTGTTGACCGCTCAGTATTTTTCTTCCATTGGTTTTGCGCTGTGATTTTGTATAAAATCGCCAATACATAAGTCCATATGCCTTGCTTTACATTTACACACACACACACACACAAGATTCGACAGAACTCATCAGTATCCACTACTGAACTGCGGAATTCGATGGAAAATCTTCTAGTTCCATTAACTTCCTGATAAATTACTTGGTTCTACAAGTCCCCCATGGCTAGAATACAATTTACAATTTAGCACTGAACACTTCCAAGTTTATAAGAGGTTAAGTATTCCAAAAATCAATATTATCTGTAGCTTTTGGATACTTAAAATTTGCATATTATTAATTATTGGACTATGTGTGTACAATGTAAAATGTATGCATACTAACATATGTGTGGGTATATTGTTTCGAGTTTATCAGTATAGAGCCTGGAGACTGAATCTTAATCAATCGGTGTATATGTACCTTCCCTGGGATCTTTTCGATGTTCATGTTACTTTTGCCTCAATCTATGAATGAAATATAATAATATGAAATATAGTTTAGGCTTCTTTTATTTTTTATATTGGTATTATTTTTTATATTATATTTTATATTATTTTATATTATTTTATATTATTTTTTAAAATTGGTATAAAATACAACTTCTCATGTACATCATATAAATTGTGGGTATGGATTTAATGTAACAGAGACGTAGTTTGTTTTCTTCCGTCCACTGTACATTGTACATATACATGATCAACTTCCGCCTATATCAATATTCACTATTTAAAGTTTTAATTGTAATTATAGGTCTCATCATTATTTATTTATTTTTGTTCTTGATAAATAAAAATGCTGTCATATTTTTTTATTTTGTGAACCGTGACAATCTTTTACTGAGACTTTTTGATTTGTGATAAAAGGAAGTTTTTAATGCAAATTGCAGACTCTATGGCTTATAACTTTATACTTAACCCACAATACAAATCTGAGGTACAAGAAATATCAAGAGCAAGCCATTCAATAACTTGTACAATCTATAAATTAACCATCATACATATATGTATATAGATGGTGCACATTATGCATGCACACAATACAACGTTTTGTTTTACGTATCAATATCTTGATTGTTCTCAGAGAATGCCTCAATTTGCGTACAAGTATGTATGTATTCGTACATATTCTGAGAATAATTCAACCTTGATAGGGAAATATTGGAAATTTATTGTAAACAAGTCAGTTTTTAATGTTTAGATGCTATCGTCAGTATCATAATTCAAAGGAAATGGGCACTTTACTTGTTTCAAGCAATTTACAAATAATACAGAACATTAACTGCATATGTATTGTAAAATATTCATCATTAAGAGAACGATGGGAATATTTCATAGGAACTACAATTTACAGAGCATTGTGCAGAGTGCAGAAACATGGGACAGATTCTTTTATTCTTCTTAATTTTATGATCATTCTGCATTCTTCATCAAATGAAACGAAATGAATGGCAATAATGCAACCACTTTTCCACTTTTGAAGAGACATATACCGGTTTAGTTTGTCGTGTCCATCGTATATGTACAATTCAATTTCTTATTATTGTTTGTCACTAAGGAATAATTCCTGGACACTCCTTTAAACTAATTTTTTTCATAATATAGGTATGAATTATACACTATATATTGTACGTATACACAACACACTTTCCCGATAATTGACGAGACATGCTCTTTTTACGTGTACATGCGCTGTATGTATATAATGTGTATAATGTACCATTGTCATTGTCAATGTAAAATTGAAAAAGCTGATTTGCATATAATCTATAAATGCATTCACCCTTTTAACTTCCACCTTCCATCCTTAAAAATACATACACACATGGCTTTTTATCTCCACGATTTATTTCCATTTTTCAATAAATATCATGAATTCTTCCAACTTTTTATAGTTTGTACTTGACCGTGCCAAAACACTGATACTATCAGCGAGCTTGAAGAAGTTGTCATCCCCAGATAAATAAATAGAAGATAAAAAGACAACTCACATCTTGTTCATCCAATCATAGCTAATGTAGTAATGTACATAATAGGAAAATAAACTATCAACAATAAAGATATCAAGAAAGAAACAGCCAATTTTAAGTTTTTAGATGCAGAATTTTTATGCTGTCATCAATATATTATCTATGGATAGACGTTCAGTCTAAATAAGGCATAAAACACCCCCGGAAATTCCGGTTTTCTGGGATTTTCAAGAGCATTTATTAGCCTTTAGCAATCTTTCGGGGTTAACAGTTTTATTACCAGCTATCTGTACAATTCTACTACCACCAAGATTTGTACAAAAGTTCAGCAAATATTTTTCGTTTTTGAAAATAAAATTTTAGTGATTTGATTCTCGGAAGTAAAATTTTTTAAAGGTCTTATTGTTACGATATTATGAAGATTTACATAGTACGTATAGGTGTGGCTGAATTGAAATTCTAATCAAATGATCCGACAATAGCCATCACCAACAAATATCTGACGTTTGACTTTCACACTCTCCAGAGATAGCTCGCCTGTCTATCTTTAAAATACTTATCCGTGCTTACTGCTTACCTATACACTTATTGCCTGTTGCCTATGCATTCAATCTTCAAATATACTGACTTTTCTCCTCCACTCTGACTACTCTCGTTACTTGTCCAAGCTTCAATCGATTTACAGGGAAATTCCTAAACAATAAGCAAGATGGAAGATTATTCAATGACAGCCGACTTGTCGAATATAAAAGAAGACAGAAGACATGAACAATGTAGAGGTCATGTATGTACATTTAGTATAAAGAAAAGCTAAGGAATTTGAAGATCAAAATTCAAATGAGGCCCACAGATGAAGGGAAAATGTCTTTAGATCTTTCAATGTGTAAAACGTAAATTGTATAGACTATAAATTTTCATCGTTTCATGAGCTTTTTTCTGTTCCAAGTAGCCATGTAGTTTATTATTTCAATTTCCATCTCCCACCCCCTACTACCAGAAAAACTAGCAAAAATAACCACGTATAACCAAGTATCATGTTGGTGATTAATGTATGATGTGGTGATTCATAAAATAAAATGCAAAAATATTTGACGCGTGACTGTGGGAAAATGACAAGAGAGTCAAGTAGTTACATATATTATGTACCTTTTTTATCCCTTTTCACAAGTCATATAATAATGATGATGTTTTGTACTAATACTGCATATTACATACATACATGCATGTGTATAATATGTTGCATAATGCTACACCTCTAGTTACTTTGTAATACATAAAGTAATAGCAATATACCTGATGGAGTAATGTTGAAGTAGAAATACTGGAGTCTTTCAGGAATTCCTGGAGGTTTTCTCGAGTCTTCACTCAATATTTCTCGTGGAAAACACTTTTACTTTTGCAATATTTTTTTATAATACAACTCTCCTCTTGCTCATGTTTACACTGTATAATATATTATTTATGAATTATAAATTAAAAAAATATTATCCTAAGCAAAATACTAAAGATTGCACAATATTAGTCTAATTAATTTGAATAAACTACAAGTTTACGTTGTAAAATCTAAAAAACTGGACGTCCATTAAATACATAAGTAAATGTTTATATTATGTGAAGCAATAAGTAGATTTTTTAAAACGAGTATATTTATGTATTCACAAAACTGGTCACTACTTACAAGCACAGACACAGATATATAAAACACGCAGGCAAAGTCACGTAAGTCCAAATATCAAATGAGGATGAGATAGTTGTTGTAAGTATGCTGTCTTTTGTATTACACATTAATACAGCTCTAGGTTCTGGATTTATACTTTCGTTCACTTGCAGTACGCACTACAAACACACTATACACACGTAATAATCTATGCACATTTCACAGTGAGCAGTGTACAAATGTAAAACCTCTTCCCAATTCTAAGAAGTCAAAGAAGAAGCTTATATCCTATTAAATATGTATACATTATACATATATGTATACCTTTTATGATATAATATTAGTGTACAGCTATGTATATAGTTTATAGTAGCAGGGAGAAATTGTGATAAGATCTTTTTTCCTCTCTCTCTTGCTTTTTCCATCCAACTCCAACAGCTCACTGTGAGCAGCTCTCGTTCTGGTCCCTCTACTTTATAATAATTGGACGTGGTGAATCAAAATCAGGACCAAAGTTAGAGTTTATGCCTGAGCTATGTATGAGTCAGCTAGGCAGCCTGTAGGTCCATCCTCAGTGAGAAGAACAAAGTTTGTGCGTGTGGATTGTATAATATAATATTGTAACTATGATATGATTGAAGACGGAATAGAGTTGACTGGACAAGGCACTACGCACAACACAGCACATCAAGACGAGATGAAGAGAGAGAATGTACTTAAACTGTATAAGAAGGTGAAGGGAATTGGAACAGCAAACAACAACCGACAAAGTACGACTGCGGAGATGAACTGGAGAGGCCTCACGGCTTACAACTACCTTTTTTTACTCAATTGTGTGACGACACCAAACCATGCAACCAAACCAACATCTAACCAAATGGAAATGAGAGAGAGGGAGAACCTCAAAAACTCTCAAGCTCAAAGGAAAGGAAGTTTGCTCCATATCTATAACTATTATACTAACTACTTTATATTATATTATGTAGTTACTACATAACATACTATAATACATGCATACACTGGCACTGGTTGTGCATTCTCCATGAACAATGCATACTGTACGTGTACATTGTACATTTAGGGCTGGCTTTTTGGTTCTTTGAATTGAATGCTGTACACTGTACACTGTACACATATACAGTATTAAACTTGAACATTGAAGGAACCTTTCCTAATATTTTCTAGAGGTACTTTGAGGGCTGAGAAGAAGAATGAAAATGAGTGAGTGAGAGTGAGAGAGCAAGAAAAAGAGCGAGGGGGAGAGTCACAACGAAAGTATGAAGTATGAAGAGTTGCTTTACCCTTCTCAGTTTTTTCGTTCCTTTGTGTAATTCAGACGTGTACACGGCAGTCTGTACATGTATGCAATATGAACCTTTAATGTATTATCATCATCATCATTGTTATTATTATTATTATTATTATTATGTAACCTACAGAGGAACAACTTTGAATTTAAATGATAACGATAAGTATACAGTCTATGGACCAGGCCATCGAGGTGGAAATGTAGGGTGTATGTATGTATACAGCAGGACTTTCAACAAATAGCGTAGAATTACCTGCACATACATACATACATATACTAGGGACACAATACACATACAAAAAAAGTAGAGGCGATATGGTTAACTGCAATAACGATAATGACGCAATCTGTAGAATCTTTAGAATAATAATGGTCTGGTTGGGAGGCGAAGGGTACTAGGTAAGGGAGGACTAGGTCTGGAGCATTTTAATGCAATACATTTTGATATTACGGCGATGGAAAGAACCAAGGGTCGAGGAAAATAAATGTCTATAAATGTATGTATGTAGATTCAGACACAATGGACTGACAAAGTGTGGAGAGGGAGAAAGAGAACAAGAAAGAAAGAGAGTTTACCTAAGATTTTTCATCCAAACTTTTCGCCCTCTTACACATAATACTTGTTAGCCTTTTTGTTATGATATGTTTTATGTTTTCTAATACATGCTCTGTATGTACACATCGGTATTTACCAAGAGCGCTAAGGGTTCCTTCAATACCTTACTTACTATTATAGCTTCAGCTGTATGTAAATCAATAAGTGCGACTTTGGAAATGTTCAAAACGAGTGATAATATCAGTTATCTGAATAGTGGTGATAAGACAAAGACAAAGTACATCAATGCGTAATAATTTTAATTAATAACAAGATTAGTAATAAATTTACAGAATAAGTCTACTATCGAAGGTTTTTTATTTCTGCATCATTGTATGTATTTTTATTGCTTTTAACTGTGGAAGTTGATGATTTTTCGGAAATACTTGGAATTTAGAAAATTTGTTAATTAGTACTCTGCCAGATACTAAAAAGTTGATTGCAAATGTATTTCGGGTTTATTCGCCGAGATATCATTGTTGGTACTGGAACTCAATGCTTTCAGGCACAATCAATTTGTCCACAACGTCCTTGTGAATTCTCTGGAATTTGTAGAAAGCAAAATTTGTACCTTTGTAATTCTTTGGGTTTTACATCACAAGTTTTACTATTGATTCATATTCTCAGACCGTCCATGTGAAATGGGGAATGAAAGGACGGAGTCGAGAAACTTTCGTATAAAAGTTGCCGGAAATGTTCCATTACTTGCTGACAATATTTCTGGCAACTTATTTTACTTGAGTTTCTTGACACCTTCCACTTTTATGCATATTTTTTCCCTTCCTCACGATGTATGCTGACGATCTTTATCTCGTAAATGTCTCGACTAAATGGCTTTTAAAATTTTGTAAAAATGACTGTAATAAAATCAAAAGAAAGAACATACTCGGTCATTAATTGCATAGAAGCAGGCCACAATGACAATCTTAACAGGCTCAAAGGCCGTATAGCTAAGAGTTAGCGCAATGACATAAGTGGTTGTCAGCAAGAGGAAGAACAAGGCTGGATGAACATTGTTTGAAGGATCTAAAATGTACATGACGGTGGTGCCAGCAATCGAAGTTACCATCAGGGCCAAAGCAATCACCCTGGACAAACAACAACAGTTTAAGTAGATATTATGAGCAAAATTATGTGAAAACATAAATCTATAAATCAACTTTATTCAATTTGATTATTAATTATGAGCGTACCAAGCTCCCAAAGGTCTGTACCAGGGACGTCGATGTCGAGGAGCCTCACCGGGTAGTGAATGGACTCCCTCTTGACAAATCTTGCTTTTGGGATCCGAAGTGACTCGATAAGCTGGAAATTTCAATTCTGGGACAATGACATGAAAATTGGGCTTGTCCTTTTGTTGAATCCGATTTCGAAAGAACGCCTCCTTGTAAAAATCGCGACGACGATGATGTGAGGGGTGAGATTTGGCAGCATTGTCCACACGAGACGCTGTCATTGTCTCAACGTCAATTCGACTTTGATCGCTGGCTATGGAGGCTGATCCAAGCGTATCCCTGGAAGAAGCTGCCAAAGAAAAGGTGGAGGCCATTGTTGAGGCCTGCGAATTTATTTTATTTCCAAAGCCCTCCAGGACCGCATTCGAAACCTCTGAGTTATCTTTGTTTCGAAAACTCTCTGGCACCGCATTCGAAGCGTCCGAGGTTTCTCTACTCCGAAAATCTTCCGGGGCCGCATTAGAGGCATCCGAGTTGTCTCTACTTCGAAAACCTTCCGGAACCATATTCGACGCTTCTGAATTCTCTTTACTTCGAAAGTTTTCCGGAATCACAGCCGAGCCTTCTGAATTTTCTTTTTTTCGAAGACTCTCCGGGACCGGATTCGAGGCCTGTGGATTTTGTTTGCCCTCCGGGGCGGACGTCGCGGCTTTTGAATTTCGTTTACTTCGAAAGCTCGCCGGGACGGTACTCGAGGCTAAAGAATTTAGTTTACTTCGAAAACCCTGTGTAGAAAATGAGCCATCATGTTCGAAATTGGGCATGTTTGTTGCCAACTGATGTGGTTGGGGTTGTAATGGCGGAAGTTCAAAGAATTTAGAGTATCTTTTGTCCCTCTTGTGATCTATGCCGATGAATAAAATGCGCTGCCTTGCTCGGGCCTCCGCCGGACTAAGGTTGGCCAGGAGTTCCAGAGGAACTCCTGGACCTTCCGACACTCTGGTCTGATCAACGAATTGACTCGACCTCCTAGTTTGCGGCGTATCTCCATCCGGCTCAAAAATTGAGTCTCTCGGCGGATATTTTTGACCAGCCTCATCCGTACTGGTGACATCCACCGAGGCAGCCGGAGTGATCGATACTTTCTGATGTTGCAGAATTTCCTGCAGGTAGTCTTTTGCCGTGAGTTTGCTGGCGTTGGCAATATTTTCCTTTCGCCAATCCTCCTTTGCGACCTCGATCCGCTGGAAAATTTAATTTTTCATTTATTTTTTAATATTTACACAATATTCTTGTAGAAATTTGAAGATTTGTACTCACTTTGGTGATTGAGAGTCGTCGTAGAGCGGTTGCTACGCAGTAGTCCATTTCATTGGATTTTCGTTCGTACTTCCCTTGCTGTCTACAAATAGGCTTCAGGATTTTTTATCAATTACACAGAATATCATAAATTTACTAGTTGAAATGTTTGATTTTGTATTGGATGTAAAATGTAGATATTCCATATTATTCGACTCACCGGAAATGCAGAACCATGAGGAGGCCTAGGAAGGTTGTGATGAAACTGGCAAAAATTGCCGACAATGTGATTTCGTACATCCAAATAGTAAAATAAGTCTCTCCTTCTAAGGACCAGCCCCATTGTTTTACTCCATATTTCTAGACAATTATCAATTATTATGCATAAAAATTAAAATTTTAGTATTTACTTATGCAAAGCAGGTAGAGTTTTTACTTTTTACTGACATCTTTTATCAGTCTACTAAATTAATGAATTAAAAGTCACGTACATCCGCAACTTTTTCCTCAAGGGGAGTTAGCTCTCGAAAAACCCCCGCTGTTGACTCATATCCAGGTGGAAATATTACACCTGGAAAAAACCAATAGTACAAACTAAAAACTAAACTAAAATTTAATTTACAAAATTATTATCTTTCGATTTTTTGGAAAACAAGTAAAATTAAACAAAAAAGTATGAACAACTCACTCAGACCAACGATGCAAAATGAGATGAGACAAGAATGAGCAACGAGGGAGACGATGACTCTTTGAACTGGTGTGTATGCTGAAGAACCATGCCTGTTTAAGTCATAATAATGCTATAATAATTTTAAACTTGAAACTCTAACGCTACATTTTATGCTTTTTTTTCTGTTTCATATTTTTTTGGAATTAAAAAATATATATTGATTTTAGTAAGGGTAAAACTCCTTTCCATGCCCAAAATCCAAAGTACACATGCTGTCCACCACGAATTTCTCGTCGCACTCTTCGGAGGAATGAAAATCTCCAGGATATGAGGGACTCGGGCATTTCAACGGAGAAAGCTTGGGCAAATCCGATTTCGGCATTTTTCGTCTTAAAATACCACTGTACAAACGTTTTTAGAATTTAAAATGAGCATCACGAATCAAAATCCACTATTCATAGCTTTTCTCTTTAAATTAATGATCGTCAATTAAGGATGAATGATTAGGGTTAAATAATATAATTCTGTGCGAATTTTTATTACCGAATTATTACTGTTCAAGTTTCGAACAATTATGCTTCTGCAGTTCCAAATCGGATGAACTCCATATTGATTGGTCTTAATGGTAAGTCCAATGATGGGATCCTAAAATCGAGAAAGTCTTCAAAGAAAAGTATCATAAAGAATTTTTTTGTGTTTTTTACTTTACTTTCAATTATTTTTTTAAATGGACAAATAAACGTAAAAAAGTAATAATAACTATTTGTGTAAATTATACTTACCAGCGCCACATCCTCCTTGACTAGAATTTTTTCTGTGCAGAATGGAGCAAACATCTGGAAGGTTTCATTCATCTTACACTGGCGAATGTCATGAATCTAGCAGACAATGTAACAAACATATAAAATTGAGATTGTGATTACAGATTTTACAGAAATCATTTGATTTTTGATTTTAAAAAACTGAAAATCTGATTGATTAATGAAATTTTGTTACCCTTCCAGGAAATGCTCTACCAATTAGATGGACTGTTGTGATGGACGTCGTGGCATCGTCATAATTTCTCGAGGTGAAAAAGGACAGCAAATATTGCGCATCGCCTCCCTCCATCTCGTCTATTTTGACTACAATGTCATTCTAAAACAGAGCCACATGGAAAAAACGTTCAAATTTACTGTAGAAATCAAAATTTCCAAAATACCAAACTATAAAATTGTAAATAGCAAATAAAAACACAAGGTTGAATAACGGACTCAACTCGAGCTGATCTTGCTCTTCGCTGAAAGAAAAATCGTGCTGAAATCAACTGCAATACGAAAAAAGCGATGCCTCCTGCAATTGCTGTTGTAATCAAAGTCCATTGGAGAGTCTTAAGGTGCAGAATACAAAATATTTTATTAGAGACCTTCAGAGAAAATTTAGAAGTATCAATATTCAAATGAACTGAAAATCTCTCAAAAAAGTATTGAGCATGTTTCATAAGGGAGCAAAATTAATGGGAAAATCAGTGGTATTATGTACCTCAAGAAACTCCAAATGAAGTTTGAAATTCCGGTGTTCATCGCGCAGCAGTTTTTCTCCAAAGTTGTCGATTTCATCCTGGATATCGTCGAACATTTTGTGAGGCTAGGTTGCTCCCGATGCGCCAAAACATTGAAACATCTACATTTCCATACCCTATTCCTCCAGGTTGCTTTTGAAACTCGGTGACCTAACCGTATCCTAATCCTCAGGAGCAGTAGACTACTTTTTACACATAATCATGAGCGAATTTCACCGGTTGGATGCATGATTGGAAATTGGAACTAAAAATCGGGGTCTGACGTCAGACGTCTGACTAACAACATGCAGGAGAAGGAGTTACCATACCACTTTGTTTGAAAATTTCAGTGGAGGAAAAGTTAAAGTTAAAAGTTCTTTCCCCAGATCTTTCTCATTTTTTTAGGCCATAATCAACTCCAACCTCCAACTCCAGTTCCTCATGTAAATTGTGGCAAAAAAAGACCTTTAAATAAATTGAAAACATGCTCGCCAGTGCAGTGTCATTGAAAAAAAACTGTAGACTTTCCAAAATATATTACTGCTCTGAAACACGTTCGTAATTTATTTATTGTGTAATACACAATGTTTATACAAGGATATTATGTATACTGATGAATGTGGTTTAACAATTAATTTTGAAGAAATTTCGAAACCCATTTAGAACAGAACTCCACCTGATAATGCTTGATGAATCCATACTATTTTTCGCTCCGTCTTTCATAATTTTGGTACTAGCCATGACTGTAATTGGAAGAACGCAAAAGAATTCGAACAGGTTTCCTTCATACCGACGGACTTCGGGGATTATACCATCAGGACAGCGACACAGAAGAATGGGTAAGCTGCAAATTTTCAAAGCTATCACACCGAATTCTTGCAAAATTTCAAATTCTAACCTGGATATCAAAAAATGTTTTTTTACCCGCGGTAAATGAGAGTACACATCATTATTCCAGCTGAGCATCCAATTATGTGGGTCCAAATTCTCCTCTTTGTTGCATTATACGGTACTAAAATAGTTGGACAGTCGGTGTACAGACGAATTTCGGGAGAAATATTTTTCAAGAATCCTTCCATCTCGTCGTGCTCTATGTACTGTGGCAAAGGAAAAAATTAAGAAATTAAAACTATGATAGCTTTTAGATTTTTTTTGTAAAAAATAATTGCTATACCTTGTAGCGAGCAATCAAGCAGTTACGATAGTAAAGATTTGATGCATGAAGTAGTGCACAGGATATTATAGAACAGGAGTAGATGACATATATTTTGTGACGAAATGTGAATCCAAGAAATATTGCGATTGATCCTATCAAAATTTTATAAATATCGGATAGACATATTTTCTGTATTAAGTATCTGCATGTAAACTTTTTATGGATTTTTAATGTATCGACAAAAAGAAAGGTTTACATAGATCGTAACCTGTAAGGACACAAGCCCAGTGCATATAAAAACCAATATTTATGTACTGCCCAACTCTCTGGCCAAGAGGCGAAGGCTCAATAACTATTTTCGGGCATCTAAAAAATCCAAAAAAGCCTTGAGAATAGAATAAAAAGAAAAATGGCTGCATACTGATAAATCTACTCTCTACTCGTAGAACTTAGGGCTTTATGTCCGTCATGACATACTTTCTTGCCAAAGCATTCCATAAAATTTTAAAGTAATAGTCTTCCAAATTTTTCCTGGGTAGATCCTCGTGGCAGTAAATAACCTCAACATCCTAAAAAGTTGTTGGACAAAACTGTTGGTTAAAACTTGGTTTTTTTTAGATGTCATGATGTGCAAAATAAAAACGGAAGAAGAAAGAGTTAAAAAAGCTAACAGGCATTCTGTGTTTTTTCTCCCATTCTCGTATTCTTGTTGCCGAGTCTTGAATTGACCATATCTCTTCATCCGTTTCCAGTGCCCCTGGAGGTGTTCTGCATTGAACGATAAAATTGCTTACTTAATTATGGAAGGACAGTAGATACCGTATATTAGTAGATTATGACAACGAATATTTTTACATATTATTATAAATAAAAAAGTTGATGAAAATGTAGTTAAAATTATTTCCAAACCCAAAGTCATGATCCGAAATTCTTTGTGACATCATCTCGAATCTCGACTAACGCTTATCCTTAGAGTGATTTTTTTATGAATGCGAATGACTAAATTTCTTAAAGTTAGTGTGATATAACAATAATAGATATGTATATATGTAGATACTACTTGTAGTATGTATTTTGAAATAAACTCTTCTAGCCTATTCTGAATTTAAAATTTAAAATTATTTCATACCGTGTATAGCAATTCTGGAGTTTGGAGAAATGAGAATGACGGGCATTTGCGAATGTGTTAATTTATCAATGCAACAGTAAAACAAAATTACGGTGTAGGCATGGCGGCTAAACTTTTTGTATACAATACCCTAATCTCAGTGACCCTTCCGAATTTTCAATCAAATGATACTTTAAGTAGCAAATTTATCATAGTTTTCGAATCTGTAAAAATCTTTAAAGTTAGAAAGGTTTTTTTGAACCAACACGTGATTTTGTAATGCTTTTGAACGGGCGAGACATGTCATTTTCAGTAGCGTACTGTGAAGTCAATTTTGCATCCTTAGTAATGTGCATTTCAGAAGCGTATTACGTTGTAGTTTTATGATCTGAAGTCTGATGTTCAAGAAAAAATGTTTTCAGAAAAATATCAACAACAATGTGAAAAGGTACGAATATCCGGTCAAAATCGGAGTTTTATTACATTTCTGGTCATAGGTCAAGAATGGTTAAAGTCAGCTAAAATTGAGTTACAAAACTAAAAAGAAGATGAAATTTGCCAGATCTTTATTGCTTTGACCACCCCCAAAAGTTGTCGGCATTATGGTGAAAGTGCGGCTTGGAGCGGTACAGTATTGGCTACAGTACGAACTTCAAGTTTTCCAACTGTATGTATAATGTACATCGGTAAAAAAAAAAGATTATCACAAAGTAGAGTTGTTAAAAACCAGCAGATGAGCCAGGCTTTCTCGAGTCCCAAGTTGTATACAAATACTGGCAAGATCGTCTTTCGACACCGATAACGGATGTCCGCCCCGTCAACCAGGAGGCGTTGTGGCCAATATCCTTTAGCCCCTGTAATGTTGTCTGCAATTTCAAAATAGTGGGTATAGGCTATATATGGTGATTGATGATGATAAGAAAGTTTTTTTTTGTACAGTATAGATATATTAGCCATACAATGAAGTGACAGTGTTATGCCTAACTAACAAAATTCAAGATAAAGACTCACGTTACTTAACCTCAATTCGTATTGTATTCTCATAGGAATCAAAGTGTGATGAATTCTAGGGGCTTCAACTGCTTCCTTTATATTCCAGTCGTTCCATAGGTTATTCATAGCCACATAAGTTGTAGCTGATGGAATTTTATTACCTCCAGCCCCTCCGATAGCTAAGCGAACTTTGCCTGAACAATCGGTGAAAATTGCTGGAGTGGCGGATGAAACTGGACGCTTACCTATTTCAAGAAAGCCACGCAATACAATTTTAGAATTTGATCCTTTATTATTAGCTTCGCGTAGTATTTGTATGTTGTATTTTGTATACATTTAATATTTTTATTATAATTTTTCGTTGCCCAACGTCTCTGCAACTAAAAAAACGTATACGAACCTGGTTGAATTCCATTTGGTCTTACAGTTTTGTCTCCTTTCACATGAGTTGAAAATGCATCCATGTGGTTGTTAAAAATAACTCCCGTGTTAACAGATCTGATCCCTGCACCAAAATACTTGTTGATTGTTGAAGTGACGGCGATGGCATCTCCTCGTGGACCAATAATCGAGAAGTGAGCAGTTCCATGGTCATGAACTGAACCTGATACTTCTCGATAATATTCAGGTGTGTTGTTCGTGGAGGTTGAGTGAATTTTATTCAAAACATTTCTCAAATACTCCTCCGACTTTGTATAGTTTTCTACTTGCTGTATGTATGTAAATAATTTTAAATGACATTTTTTAACGCGAAATTAATAGTTCCATAAGCAGTTGAATTCAAGTTTGCGATAGTTTAATTACAACTTACACTTTCAACGGTTTGTCGAACATTTGCAAAACTGGTATCGCCCAAGTTTCCACGTTTTGCGTAGGCATGTTTGAAGGCTTCTGTCATTAAATGTAAACTGTTTACAGATTTTCCGTCAAACTGGTAGTTGCCGAGTATTCTCATTATAAACGCCATTATTGCTCCGCTTCCTGTTTTTTAGGAACGGTTACGTTGAATAAATGTCACTTTTTTTAAAATATTTAATCAATACTCAACACAGGTTATTTTCAATAATGTGTTAAAGTTTAAAATGTACCCGGAGGTGGAGTTGCATGCAGCGTGTAACCTTTTCTTACAGGAATCTTAATCGGTTCCATCCACTGCGCCCTACAAAATAATTATACGTAAATGTGTGAAAAATGTGATGTACATTTTGGGGAAATAAACAATTTTTGCGTGTAATTGTTGCTTTAAAAAATTAGAAATCAATTGGACAAAAAAATTCATACGTGTAATCCGACAAATCTTTCGATGTGATGATAGAGTCAAACGATTTTAAGTCATTCACCATCATTTGGCCGACGGAGCCTGTTTGGTTACTGTAAAAGGTGTCAAGTCCTTCCTTAGCCAGTTGGTTGAGAGTATCAGCCAACGCGGGATTTCGAAAAACGTCATTTAATTCCCAAACAGACCCTGTCTTTGGGTTCAAAAGAAGGGACGCCATAGACGGCTCTTTTTTAATCAGCTTTTCCTCGGACTTCAAGGCCTGAGCTGTGTGTTCATCAACACGGATTCCGGATTTCAAAAGTTTTATCGTCGGCTCAAACAGTTCTTTCCAAGGGGCATTTCCTCGGAACCTCTTTTTTAATTCTTCATATCCGCGAACTGCGCCCGGCACGGCCACGGCTAAGCCTCCTTTCTTTGATTTTTCCGGATGGTCATCAAACATTTCAACGGTTGCTGCTCTTGGAGCTTTTTCTCGAGCATTTAGAACCTTAAATTAAACATTTCGATGTAAAATTGTTTTCTCATGGCTTTTGCTCTTTTAAATTTTCATCTAGATTAGTGACCGTGCTTACATTTGATTTTTTTGTACATGGGTCATAATGTACGAGGAAAAAACCGCCTCCAAGCCCTGAGCTTTGCAAATGTACCGCCCCCATACAAACTAATGCCGCTATTGTTGCGTCGGCTATTGAGTCCCATCGTTGTAAAATATTCCTGTGAAAAAAATATTTATTACAAATATAAAATCGCCTGTTCTTGACCAAAACTTACGAAAAAACATCAAACTTTTTTATCCAAAAGGTTATTTATAATTGTGCATTTTTATACTTTGCGATTTCAGCGCAGTGAGGTGAATCCGAACTGATTGCAGCTCTTTGAAATTTATACAAGGGTGGACCTTGCTGACCTTCTTTTTTCAATTCTATGGATGATTGGCCTGAAAGTTTAAAATCCTTGTCGTCAAATTATAGTCAAAAGTTGAAAATACAAACTTGAATCTAGAACAAAATTAAAATACGTATTTTGTGTACTATGCAAGTTTCACCTTTCACTGATTTATGAAGTATAAATCCGTAAAATATGAGCGTAAAGGTCTGCAGCTTTAAAACCCTAAACATGCTAATTAGCTATTGTACTTTATTTCACCAAACTTTGACGGCATAAAAAACTTTCTATATTCTCAATCCGACTTTCCACGCAAGAAAACTACAGAATAAAGAAGAAAGTCACACAATCGTTAAAGTGAAATAAAAAGTTGGAGAACCGTCAGTATGCAGCTTTATTATTTTCAAAATGACGCAAAATTATTGCAAAATGCTAATAATGCATTTTAATTGAAACTGCAAAAGAAACAATGGAATACATTGGAAATATCTACAGTCTCACGTCATGAATAATATTTATTCACGTGTACAAATAATGCACCAAGGTTTTTGACTTTCATCTCCAGTAGAGTTACAATGTTTACAATGGTTCATTCTCTTTCCAAGTTTATCCATAACGAAAATCGTCGAAATTACGCTCATTGACGCACCACGCAAAATAATTTCCCGTCGCATGGAATTCGCTTTAGTTTTCTAAATCATAGTGTAATGAATTTATAAACACACAACATAGAACCCACTTTCTCGTTCTGCATTTTTTTCTGCTTTAGTTTTTGCGCTTCATCTCGACTTGTAATTAACTTTAACCCCATTTCAAGTTACAGAACTCACAGAAACACACACATAAAAGTCAATTATAACGTCTGCTGACAAAAAATATGGAATGGGTTTAAGTGGGTGTGGAAACCAAACCAATGAATATTTTTGGATGCCCTTGACAAACGTAGCAACTGCATTCATCGTCTCTTGAAAACACTGAATACCATGGATGTAGTACTTCAGGTTCCTTAACTATAGACACTCGCGTGAAAGTCTCCGAATGGGTCGGGTTTTGTGGGTTTGAGGCATGTTGCAATACTTCTCATAAAACTTTTCATAGCTGCATTTCATGTCAGTAAGGATGCTTCAAAATATTATAGAGGATCTCTTTTTATGAAAAATATTAAAACCGCGACCATAAATCTTGCATGGATCAAAATACAGGTCAAAATGTTAAAAAAGTGGCCTTTTCCAAATCCCGTCACAAATGAAGTTACAGTAACATCATGGAAAGCATTTATGCCAAGCCAATGCCTTAAAAAATATTTCAACCCTTTACTTTGATAGATCTGAAACGGAGAAGGTAGTTTAGAAAATATTAGCTTGAGAGTTTTAGTCGACATTTCTCGTCTCGGTTTTTGCACGTTTTGAAATAATTCTAACTGCGTTTCGAAATTTGTAGTGTG